>JABUQX010066255.1:0-20896 GCA_015478945.1 Trachelipus rathkii
CGGGGACTACAGAATTGGTGACTACAACTTGTGAAGTGGAGGAGAAAAGAAATAACTCTCCCAGCACTCCTGCCACTTCATATATATATATATATATATATATATATATATATATATATATATGAAAATTTATAATAGTTCAAATTTTAAATTTGTACAAATGTAGTTCCAAATAATAATAATAATAATAATAATAATAATAATAATAATAATAATAATAATAATAATAATAATAATAATAATAATAATAATAATAATAATAATAATAATAATAATAATAATAATAATAATAATAATAATAATAATAAAACTTTTTATTTTGTGGTTAAGGGACTTTAGAAACTTTCCACTTTTTTCCTTTTTATTTCTTTTCATGTCTTTTTATTTCTTATAAAGTTTCACACATTTTTAACAAATTGCTTTTCTTGCTTTTTTTCTAAATGATAGTTTGGATTAATGACATGTAAGTTGCTTAATTGATTTGGTTTTCTTCGAATCTGATTGTTATTATTTATTTATTTTGTCTATCTTTTTTTTTATTATTTATTTATTTATCTTTTTATTTAATTACTTTTCTATTCATTTATTTAATTATTTATCTATCCATTTATTTATTTATATGTTCATTTATTTTGTAGGTTCTTTTAGTTCATTTTTTAATTACCAGTTTTTATTTTATGTATTTTTCAGACCCACGGGCCATTCCCGTTTCAAGGCCAAAAATCTGCGGTGCCTTGACGCCTTTGTCCGTCAGGGAGGGTCACTCCGCCCGATTTTCAGTTCGTGTTTTGGGCCACCCAGACCCATCAGTGGACTGGTACTTAGACGATGTAAGAGTGGTTGAAAGTGCAAATGTTAAGGTAGGTAAAGAAGAATACTATTTAATCTACTTATTTTTAATGGTATTTTAGGTAGTTACTGATAACAAATATCAAGGACCAGCAAAGCAATCAATAGTTGTTGTTTTTATTATTATTATATATATTATTATATATATGTATTATTTAGTTATTATTATTATATTATTTTATAATATTCTTATTATCATTATGGTTATCTATTAATTCCAAAATGGATATTTATTATTTTATTATCTATTATTATTATTATTATTATTATTATTATTATTATTATTATTATTATTATTGGTGGTAAAAGTATTATTGTTTTTGTTTTCATTATTATTATTATTATTATTATTATAAACTATTATTATTATTATTATTATTATTATTGATTATTAATTATTAGTTTATTAATTATTAATTATTATATTTATTCATTATTAATTATTCATCTGAGCGTTCTTTACTTAATTACCTGTGCTCTCCTAAAGAGTTTGTTCTTTGTGTTCCCTCTATATTGGGTAAGAATTTCCGTGAAATCGCTTCCTTCAACACTTGCAATTTATAATTTAATTAACTAATATATATTAATATTTACCGTATAATATGCTATAAGGTTGCTTATATAAATATATTATATACCTATTATATAAATAATAATATCATATATATAAATATATAAGTATCATATTATCAATAATTAGTAGATAGGTAATCTTTCAACACAAATTTCTTCACTCCTAGGATGCCGGATAATTTTTATTCTAATGTCTAATATATAATATTAATCTCTATTTACAATATACTATATATATATATATAATAAAATAAGGTAATAAAAAAATTGTATTTTAAATTTTAACTCCGATACTAATATATAAGAATATAAGGTAACTACTTATATAGCCGTATAATATACACCTATACGTATATAATTCCTCCTAACCTACTTACATACATCATTAGTGAGCAATATATATACCATATACTATACCTATAATAATATATATATATATATAACATACTTTATAAAACATATATATTAGATGGTAAAAGTATTAACTATATATCTATATATTTAATAAACTATATATATTATTTATATATATGGTGAAAAGGTATATATATATAATATATATAGTATATTTATACTATATATTTATATATTTATATACTTATACTCTTTATATTATAATATATATATATATATATTATATATATATATAATATAGTGTGTACCGTATAATATATATATATATTATTAATATATAATATATTATATAATATATTAATATTAAATATATATATATATAATTTAATGTAATATATATATATATATATATATATTCTATATATTAATCTAACCGTTATATTAAATGTTATAATATATTAATATATATATTTCATCATAATTATATATATTATATATATATCATTATATAATAAAGTTAAATACATATATATATATATATGTATATATAATATTTATAATATAATATACTATATATATATATATATATATATATATATTATAATATATAATAGTATAATATATATTATATATAATAATATTATATTATTTATAATATTAATATATATTATATTTAATATATATATATTTATGTATATATAATATATATATATATATACTATATATATATTATATATATTATATATATATGATTATTTATATATATTTATATTAATAAAATATATTTATATATATAGTATTTATATATATAAAATTTATTTATGTATATATATATATATATATTTATAAATATATATATTTATAATATGTTATTATTTATATTATATTATATTGTATATTATTATATATATTTAGTATAATAATAATAGTGTATAGATACTTATTTTATTATTTGGTATAATAGTATATATAACTTATAATATATATATCATGTATATATATATATTATATTCATATATAATATATAAATTATTATATATATATATATATATATATATATATATATTAATATATATATTAACTTATATATATAGTTAATATAAATATTATTATATATATCATATTATAATATATAGTATATATATATATAAGGCTTTGATGCCTAGAATAAATTTGTAATATCTATATGCAGTTCTTCTTACAACTCATCTCATTGTTTCACCCAATCTGCGTATGTTGATAGAAATTGAACCGTTTTATTTTTAATTCATTTGATGGCTAGATTTTTTTCAGTTTCATCCTTTAGGTCTTTCCATAGGTCTCCATAAAGGAATAATTTATACATATTCAATAATTTCTCATATGCATATGGAATAGTTTGTTAGTTTTCAAACATAATGATTGATCCTATATAAAACATGTAAAATATATAATCTCTGTCTCTCTCTCCTCTTTCTTATCTTTATCTCTAATTCATCTCTTTCTCTTCTGTGTGGTGTGTGTCTCTTCTCTCTCTTCTGTATCTCCGTCATCTGTCTCTCACATTAAATCATAGATACTTTTCCTACTATTGCTCAATCTTTACAGACTCATTTATATGGCTTATTAGGTCTGTATTGTTTTAGGACGATGCAGGATGTGGTTGGAATTATTGAATTTTTGGTTTATCAACAAGCGTTGATGCTCCCTCCCTGGGCGCTTTTTCTTTTCTGCAGTTATCTTTACTTATTCACATCTATTAATAGTTCTATATTAGTCCTTATTTATTGCTCATTATATTATATAATATATAATATATATATATATTATATATATCTCTATATATATATATATATATATATATAATTATATTATATATATATATATATATATATTTATATTAATTTATATATATATATATAAATTATATATTATAATTTTATATATATTATATATTATATATAATATTATTTAATATTATATTTATTATATATATTATAATATATATATTATATTATATATTATATATATAATCTATATATATATATATATATATATAATATAGTATATATATATAAATGTCGGTGGTAAATAAAATTGCCCAGTAATGAAATATCAGGATGATCATATTATCCACTGTAATCGAAATAATCATTATCATTATTTATTAATTAATTAATTATTATATTAATTATATTTATTATTATTATTATTTTATTATTATTTATTTATTATTATTATTAATATTTATTTATTATTATAATATTATTATTATTAATTTAATTATTATTATTATTTTATTATTAAATATTATTTTAATTATTAATTATTATTATTAATTATAATTATTATGTTATATTTATTATTATTTATTATTATTATTATTATTATATTATTAATTATTATTATTATTATTATTATTATATTATTATTATTATTTATTAATTATTTATATTATTATTATTATTATTATTATTATATTATTATTATTAATTATATATTATTATATATTTAATTATTATTTTATTATTATTTATTATTATTATTAATTATTATTATTATTAATTATTATTATTATTAATTATTATTATTATTAATTATTATTAATTATTATTATTATTATTATTATTATTATATATTATTATTATTATTATTATTATTAATTATTATTACTTATTATTATGTATTAAATTATTATTATTATTATATCTAATTATCTAATTATTATTATTATTGAAATTATTTATTATTATTCATTATTATTATTATATTATTATTATTATATTATTATTATAAATTATTATTATTATTAATTATTATATTTATTATTATATTATTATTATTAATCTATTATAAATTGGTGGCAAATAAGAAACCAACATATGTAAATTGGGCATTTTTACATATTCATAATTTTTATCATCTGATATATTATATATATATATAATATATATATTATTATATCTCGCGCTCATATATTATATATTTTATAGGAGTATATAATTTATATTATATATATATAAATATATGTATATATATTATATATATAATATATAATATTATATATATATATTATTTATATATCTATACATATATATATACATATAGATATAACATATATATATATATAGAATTATTACTATTATTATATTAATATATATTTATATATATAAGTATATATACTAATATAATATATATATATATAATATATATATTATATATATTTATTAATTATATATACTATATTATATATTATATATAGCGCGCGGCTTTACGGGGAAGCACAAGGAGGCCGGGCCTCCTCTAAAAAAAATATAAAGCAACTAATGTAATAAAATAATTCAATTTACTATTTATTACTATTAAAATAATGTTTAAATGTTTATGCTTTAGGTCCTCTCAATTGTGTGATATAGGTCGCGTGTGGTCTATGTTCAAAAACATTATTTTCAATAGGATCATTTAACTGGAGGAATTTTGATTTGTGCCTCCAAGGAAGCATAATATTATAAAAGCTTTCAAACACACTGGTTGTCATAGCAACGTAAAAAAAACCTAATCTTATTTTGTCTATATTTTGAGGATTTTCCACAAAGCCTCCTCCAATTTTTTTAAAATCCAATTTTTCTAAAAAATTAACATAAAAAAACTAAATAAAAAAATTTATCTTAATATATTATATAGCATATATATATATATATATATATATATATATAATATATATTTATCTATTATATTATATTATATTATATTATATTCTAATAAATCCTATTTTAAAGACTGAACTGTTATATCGTAAGAATTCAAAAAGAGAGAGAGTAGTATTATACTAAAGTTTATTGAAATTATTATAATTTTTAGTTGTAATTTTTAGTTGTAATTATGATTGCCTTTTCTGTGTAAACTTACCAATTTTCAAATGGAGAAGGAGGACAAATATAAACCTTTAATTTTCGAATATATAATAGAACACGATATACATATTTACCCTATTTCTTAGGTCATACTATTAAATTAAATAAATCAATTAAATCTTTAAAAAAATGGTACAGCCTTTATACAACAGGAAATCATAAACACTTTCGCTACGAAAATGCAGGACATGGGGCCTTGATAAATTTCTTCTTAAAAACTTCCAAGGATGCAAGGTGCTAAATTATATTATCAAACTCAGCTAAAAAATTAAAAAGCAGCAACTTATGATTGAGCAACAAGTTGCTTCATTCATCTATTCATATATAAAAAATATATATTAAAAAATAATAATTTTCTTAAAAAATCAATTTGGGAAAACTATCCTGCAGCTCTCTTTTAGCATATAATTGTTTTTATGGGATTCTAAAAGCACGTTTCGTTTTGCATTTGTGATAAATCGCTGGAATAAAAATGTCTAATTTTTTCCAGTTTTAGCACGATTTCGGGCAATATCGACGCGATTGGGTTATCAAAATTTTAATCAGCTGTTCTAATGGAGCAGGTGGTTTTTTGGAATAAACAAAAATTAAAAAAATAACAAAATTTTTTTTATTTACAAATGAATTGATCAATCTTATTGTGGATGAAAGTTTATCGATTTGGTAAGAAATTAGATTTATAGCTAATTTTTCCATGAATGAAATCTATTCATCAAATCTTAACGAACTACTACGCGTTCCGTCAATCTTCATATGTTTTATATTTTTTCGTTAACAATTTTTCCTAAAAATTCCGGGTATAGTAGTCAACGCGGAAAAGGCAACCTAACAGAATTTAGGAAATTACTACGTTTCTGTTAGCATTTTTTACTAAATTATGTGCTTAAAATTGAACATAAACGAACGATCTTTTTAGCATTTTCCTAAATTTCCGTTAGGAAAAGTGCAAAATCGACAAACGCTTTAGTTTCCTTTCCAAATTTCAGAATATTAGACATTTAAATATATGAATGTATTTATCCGAAATGTGCATTAAAACAAGTAAATGTTTATTTTAATTTTTTCTTAAATTTAAAAAAAAAACAACCTGTAAAAAAATTAAATTCACGAATATTGTATGTATATTCGTCCCTCGGGAAAATATTCGCTCTCTTGCATTTTGGAGAGTACGAGCCATTACAATTTAATAAATATCAGCAAAATAGGGTTATTCAATGCGTGAGGTTTGCTTACACTTTTTTCTATATTATTTTACCATAAATCTTTCTATTTTGTAGCAATGTAATGTATTCCTTTCAGATGAACCTATTTTATCCAAAAATAAGAGATTTTTGATCATAACTGCACATTTGAAGTAATATAGTTTATTTCTATAATACATAACTCGTGCAAAGCACGAGTAGCACGAGTGTAAGGCGTCGCCCTCATGATATATATTTATAATATATTATTATATTAATATATATATTAATATATATATATATATATATATATATATATATATATATATATTATACTATGTATATATATAGGGCCCCTATTATATATATATATATATATATTTATATATATTTTATAATATATATATATATATAATATATTATATATATAATATAATATATAATATAAATATATATATATATATATATATATATAAATATATATATATTATTATATAATTTATATATATATTATTATATATATAGATATATATATATCTATATATTATATATACTTATATATATATTATTATATAATTATATATATATATAGATATAGTATATATATATATATATATATATATATAATATAATATTATATATATATATATATTATATTATATATTATATTATATATATATATATATTATATATTAATTTATATATATTATATATATAAATTTTACTATTATATATTATATATATATATATATTATATAATATATTAATATTACTATATATATATAATAAATATATATTTATAATATATATATTATATATTTTATATATATATAATATATATATATAGATAATATATATATATTAAATTATATAGACCTGTCTATGTTTTACTGACTCCGTAAGTTTGATTTTTTTTGTTTTGTTTTTTATATATTTCTAGTATATTGATCCTAAAAGTCAATTTAAGGGGTGAAAAACATGATTTCAAAGAATAATATAGTGACCAGTTACGTTTACGACTCCCGTAGTTTTAAATTTTTTTTTTTTTTTAACTAAATGGAACAACAGGGTAAACCGCAAAGATGCAGGAGTCGGGGTCCTCTCGGCCTCCCGGGGGAACGTCAGGGTAGGAACTATTTCCCCCCTCCGGGAGGGTCTCCGGAACGGTTCCCCGCTACTTTGGTATTGGGGATGTCGCGGGGGTTCTCCGCCTCCCCCTCGGGGTAAGGAAAACGTGATTCCTCCCCTTCTTCCCCCGTCGGCTCGACCCCTGCTAATTTTTTTTTTTTTTTTTTTTAATTTTTTTTATTATTTTTCTTTTTACATAATTTTTTTAATAAGCTTTACACGCTGATTCCAAATAGTAATTTATTTTTCTGTAAATGTCGTACTTTTCGAGATATTTTCAATTATGAAATTTTTTTTTTTTTTTTTCTTGCTTTTTAACATTTTTTGTAATAGTTTTTATAACGGCTGTAATTCAAACGTATGTAATTGGTTTTTTCTGTAAGTGTCGTACTTTTTTATTTTTTATTCATTTTTTAAATTTTTATTGATATAAATGTGATTTTTAATAATTATTTAAAATATTTCGAACTTTTGAATCATGTCCATCTCCACTAAATTCATTGTTAGTATCACATACTAGCAATATGATTTAAAAAAAAAATACCAAAAAAAAAAAAATCAAAACTGAACCAAGCGTAAAAACATACAGGTGCCTATGATTATATATTTATATATATATATATATATTATATAATATAAATATATTATTTAACTATATATATATATTATATATATATATAATTATATTATATTATTATTATATTATATAATATATAATATATATATATATATTAATTATATATATTATATTATATTATATATACTATATATATATAATATATTATATAATATATATATATTTATATTATTATATTATATATATATATATAATCTATTATTATATATTATTATATATTATACTATATATAATATATTATTATTTAAATATATATATATATATTTTTATAATCAATTGAGTGCTTCCCCATGTTTTCGGTTCACGAGCCGCCACTGGATATACTATATATATATTATATTATATTTATATATATATTATATATATATTATAATATATTAATATATATTAATAATTATAATTATATATATATATAAAATTACTATCTATTTTAATTGGATATATATTATTATATATATAATATATATATATATATAATATATATTATATATATATATTCAGTGGCCGAAGCGTTTTCCAGTCAATCTTGAATGCGGCGAATGACTGACCATGTATGATGAAAAAAAATAAATCATTCTTTTTTCAAAATTTTCATTATATATATTTATACATTATATATATATATATATATATATTATTACATATATATTATAATATATATTATATATATAATATATAAATATATTATATTATATATATATATATATATCTATATTATATATTATATTATATATATTATATTATATTATATATTATATATTATATTGGCGCTTGAAAAAGCGGATCAATTACAATGATTAATATTATTATAACATGCCCAGGTAATCTGTAAATTTGTCGGATCAATTGCGCAGCAACATTATATCAGTATTATTATATAATGTTCACTAATCAAATTGCGCCAAAAATGTATAGTGATATATAACATGGTTAGCTCATCTTTAGATTTGTCGCTGAAGAACTATTTGAGCGAATTTGTTTCTTGTATTAAAGCATAAGGTACTTTATAAATTTCGTTTCAAACTTCGGACTTCTGATATATATAGTAAATTATTATACATGAAATTATAAAATTCTTCAAAAATTATTATTAGAATCAGTGAATATATAATTAATAAATTTTCAACGTCTTTTACCAAAAATATAGTCAATTAAAATTTCCTGTACTTTAGAAATAATATGTATTTTATAAAGTACGAATATGAATAAACAACCTAAAATAATTGGCAAAATTCGTTTTCCTTGAAGAAAATGTATTTTAATGGGAAAACTACTTTGAAAAATAACCTAAATATATTATTATTATTATTATATTATTATTAATTATTATTATTATTATATTATTATTTATTATTATTATTATTATTATTAAATTTATTATTATTATATTATTTTATATTGAAATTTAAATATGTTAATTTGATTTTTTTTGCCTGTTTTTTTTTTTATTTTTATTCCTTTTCCAATTCTAATTTAAAAAAAAAACCTATTTTCAGCCGCTCTCTCTCTCTCTCTCTCCATCTCTCTCTCTTCTCTCTTCTCTCTATAATATATAATTATATATATATTATATATTATATATTTATATATTATATATATATCATATATATATAATTATATATATATATTATATATATATACTATTATATATATATTATAAACTTTTTGATAAGGTTACCCACATATAGGCTTGATGAGGAAGTTACTCAATGATGTCAAGCAGATGTGTAACATTTTTTTTTTTTTTCTAGTTTGTCCCACCTTTACACTCACAGGGCAGAGCCCTATCAGGGAGGGGTGTTGCAACACCCAAGAGTTTCATCCACCCGCTAGCGCAAATTACAACAGATGAGAACAGATACGCAGGCCTTTTAAAGTGAGTGAGATTAAATATTCAGCAGGGAACACAGAAGATGGAAGAGATTTCCATATTAAGCTAGTAGTATTAGTATTAGTATTGTTATTATAGTATTGAGACATAGAGACTATAGTTGAACGAGTTGGTGGGGTATGTAGTAATTAGTATGAGCTAATATTGAGACATGAGAATATAGTTGAACGAGGGGCCCGAGGTCAGCACGATATAAGCACATTCCCCTCAATTAACTTCGGGGAGGAATGCCTCCCGGGCCAACCGCCTTCCTAACGTTCAAGATCTCAAGGAGCCCGTGGTACCCGATCAAATGTAGTCACAGGTAAAGACATAGGACATCTGAGAGGAGAAGGAGAAGGAGGAGGGGGAGGAATGCCAGAATCGTCCAAAGTTGAGTTAGGGAAAAATAGGAGGCCGAAGAGATGACCCTTTTCAGTTGGAGAGTTAGCAAACAGAGCCATCATATCGAATAAGAGGGGCCAAAAGATGATTTACAGAAATTATGTTAGAGATGTTTTTGGCAGAGCCAGAAAGATTTGTTAGTAGGAGATTTCCAAGAGGTTAGCGCAATTTCTGTTTGATGAAAGCCCCGCTTGCTCGTTCGAAGAGTATCCCTGCAAACGATTTCTAGCTGAGTGAATATTAGCGAGAGTGATAGGAAGAAAGCGAGAATTTTTCCACTCCGATACGCGCTGTCTCTAGCCTGAAATGGCAAGAACAAGCACCGATTCGAACCAATGGATTATGAGGATGAGAAAGATTTAAGTCGAAGAAAGGAATGACCTGCTCATATTGCCCGTCAACGATTAAGCTCTCCACCTTAGTGGCAGAAGCCGAAGTGTCATCAGAGTCAAAGCAGTCATTCCAATTATAGTTAGTGTAGAATCGACGCAAGGCCCCCCCATCAGTTCCCGATCAAAGTGCCTAGAAAAAACGCTATAGGGCATGATGAAGCTGTTGGAGAGAAAGTATTAATATTAAGAGATATACAGATTGTGGTCAGATTTACCAGTAGTAAGTCGAAAATGTGATATTTACTACGAGGAGAATGACTAAGTGGTGAAATCATAGGTCCAATGTGTTCAGAATTGGGTTTGGAATTAAAGAGTAGTTGTGGAATATGAAAACAGTGTGTACAACTAAATTGGAATAAATCATCCAAGGGAAATAGTGAAGAGTGGTGTCCACAGGGTTCAGAGCTGGGGTTACTATTGTTCCCTCATAATATAGATGATTTTAGACCATGGACTTAATATGCCAAGGGTTTCTAAGTTTAGCAGATGGATACCAAAGTGGCCACCTCAGTTAGGAAAAAGTTGGAAAGGAGTATAATAGATCAAAATGACTTGATTAAACTCTATGTTGGTGGACAGATAAGTGCAAATTGAATTTTTATAGTAAATATGTAAGGTTCCTTGCTCACCTAGTTCTTCTCAAATTAAAGTTTTTAACTGCGATTTGAATGGGGATTAAGCTTGAACCTGTGGACCAAGAAAAAGATAATAGGTGTAATTTATAAGCAGTAATTTTGAAAGTAGTCTAATCCAGTGTTTGGAAGCAATATAAAGCTAATAAGACTGCTGGGCATAATAAATTCGCAATGGTTGTTTACTAAGAGCAAAGATAGTAATAAGTAAACTGTTATAATAGCTATGTTGGCCAATATAGAGTATTCTGCCCAAGTTTGGGCCCCTTATTAAAGAAAAACTTAGATATGCTAGAGAGAGTGCAAAGTAGAGCAACAAGGATGATTCCTGGGTTTGATGTAAGAGCTATGAGGAGAGGCTGAAGGAGTTAGGAATGTTGTTCAGTAGAAAGACGATTTCTCAGACGGGACATGATAAAAAAGTCTACAAATTTTTACATCTATTGATAATACATTGAGACCAATAATTTCTTCATAGTAGAGCACGTGACGGGAGACCAGGGGGCCATAATCAAGAATAATAAGAAGAAAGCCATGCCCATCTTGAATATAAGAAAGCATTCTTTCGCAAAAAAGAGCTGTTAAATTTTTTGAAATGGTTTGCCACAGGAAGTTTGTATATATAATATTATATATTATATATATATATATATATATATATATATATATATATATATATTATAATATATATATATTTATAATATATATATTTAATGTCGGAAATAGGGAACCGGGAACTGTAGCGATGACTGCTGGAAAATGCCATCGCCTTCGCCACTGGATATATATATTAATATATATTATATTATTATATTATATATAATTATTTATATATTAGTATATATTATATTATATATATATATATATTTAATTATATATATTATTATTATTATTATTATATATATATATATATATTATTTATATATATATATAATTATATTATATTTATATATTTATATATTTATATATTTATATATTTATATAATTTATATATTTATATATTTATATATTTATATATTTATTATATTTATAGTATTTATATATTTAATATTTATATATATATTATATATATATATATATATTAAATTTATAATATTATTATTTATATATATATAATATTATGTATTATAATATTGTATATATTTATGAATTTATATATATTATATTAATATATATATTAGTATATTAGTATATTATTATATATATATATATTTAAGTATATATATATATATGGTAATATAAATATATTATAATATATCATATATTTCGTTATTTATAATAATATAATTATAATATTAATATTAATATTATTATTAGTATACTATATATTATAAATTCATATATATTGTATTATATGTATATATAATATACTATAATAATATATAACTACCTAATTATATAATTTTAATAATAGAATAAATGTAAAAAAATATAAAACGCCAAAACTAAAAATAAAATAAGAATATGAGAAAAAATTCATAATATAGAATATAAATGAAAAAAATATATAAAATAAAGTAAAAATATAAATTGAAATATTTATTTCTAAATGTAATAATAATAATGATAACATAATAATAATAATAATAATGATGAAGATAATAGTAAGTGATAATATTATATATAATAATAATGAAATAAATAAATTATAAATTAATTAATAATAATTTAATATAAATAATAATATTATATATATATATTATTTATATTATATATATATATATATATATATATATATATTATATTTATATATTAATATATATATATATTATATATATATATAATATATATATATATTATATAATATATAATATATATATATATATTATATTAGTGATGAGGATTTTTTTAAATCGTCATCGTCATCGTCCATCGGCAAAAAATCGGCATATTTTTTTTCAATCGTCTTTTTTCAATCGTCATCGGCAAATTTTGCGAATATTTTGCCGATTAATTGAACAAATATTAAAAATTTTGAATAATATTAAAAACTCATTAAAATAATAATATAATGAAAATATAATATAATAATAATATAATAATAAATTAATAATATAATAATAATTGAAATAATATATAATATAATATATATATAATAATAATTTTTATATATATTATTATACAATATAGTATAATATATTATATATATATATATATATATATAATATAATATTTATTTATAATATATATATTATATATAGTATATTTTATATATATATTATAATATATATATATTTATATATATATTATATATAGTATATATATATATATTACTATAATATTATAATAATATATATTATATTATATATATTAATATATAATATATTATATATATATATAATATATTATTTATTATATAATATAATTATATATATATATATATATATATATATTATATATATATTATATATTAATCCCATTTTGCTATGGTATGTATGACATTCCAGTGCTAATGGTTCGCCTTTCTGGTTATTGCGTTCATATCCACTATCTCATCCTCCATAACAACATATCAATACACATACTTAATTTTCACACCCCTCTTCTAGACAACATCTTACAGACATCCCTATTCCCTTAATAATCCAATACGTGTAGGGAAGAAAAAAAATTTGCCCACATTGTAATGTCCTGCGTGTCGTAGAAGTTGCGACTAAGGGACGGTTGGTAGTTAGGTTGCTGCCTATCTACCTTACTTAATCTTTTGCCAGGTAATGTTAATTGCATGCCTTCGGAGAAGGTCGTGATCGCAGTAAGCGCCCTTCTATCCTTCGGCGAAAATGTATGAATCTGTATCTGTATATGAATATTGTCAGAAGGAAATAAAATGTTGAGGGAGATTGAGGAGGGAGGTGATATGGATGTATTTAGATAGGGCAAATTTGATTTGCTCTCTGTGACTGAACAAAGATGAAAGGAAACCGGTGAAAATGTAGTGTGTGGTGTTGAAAATGTGTTTTGTGTTGCATGTTGGAAAGGTAAGAGAGGGGGGGAGAAGGATTTGCAATTTCTGATGATGAAGTTGTGTTAGATAGCTATGTAGATTTTTGGTGTGTGAGTTAACTAAGTCAACAGGATTAAATAATTTTAATGTTAAAGAAAAAGGATCAAAATTTGTGTGGTTGCGAAATATATGATCCATCTGAGGTAATGTTGAAAAAAGAGTACGGATTTTCTGGGATATATCTGAAATGAGTTTGGATGGGGAGAGAATAGGAGATTCACCTTCAATTTGCCACATAATCTGCCCAATTCAAGATTTTTTTTTTTAACAGTTGTTCACTACCAACTCACGGGCAGAGCCTGTATTCAATGGAGGGGTGTAATTACTCTCAATAGTTCACCCTCTAGCGCAAATATGACGCATATGAGCACAGACGTAGGCTTTAAAGTGAGGGGATTAAGTTGAAATAAGGAAATACAGAAGATGGAAGAGAATTCCCACAAAAACAGAGGTGGTGGGAAAGAAGGAAGCACCACAGCAAATTAGCCTGGAGTTACCAATTTCAACACAATACTCGTGCGAAGATACAGCACCTTATTGTGCTACGAAAGGCGTCGTAAAAAGGTGTTGGTACGCGAGTGATAAGTTCCCTCGAGCAACTGCCACGTCAAGTGAACTGGTAAGTGCAGAACAGTTTATAAGCCTTTTTTGCCGTTGACTCGACCTGTCCAAAAGCCGGGTGAAACCAGAGCCCTCCCCCCCCCAGATATGAGAGCAGTACTCTATACCATGGCGGTGAGACCTTTGTATAGCAGAGCAACTGAGAAAAGGAGGAAATTCTCTCACAGTCTAAACAGAACTCCAGTTCTTTGAGGCCGCCCTGCAACCAGTTGTTGTGTTGAGGTTTCCAAAGAACAATTATTTTTTTTGTTCATGTTAAGGCCAAGGAAGTTTTAACATTGTCAACAGGAGAGACGAACCAGAACGTCGAAAGAGACAGGAGAAAGTTGAAGGTATTTTTGGGAAGAGATTTGTTAAATAGGTTGGGGTTTTTAAGGAATTGAATTTCACAAGATTGATTTCTTTCCATCAGCGAGAATAAAATCGGAAAGATTAAGACCGATAGGACAAATTCCAGAAGTTAAAAAGTGGGAAGTAAGAAATTGGATATGAAGTAAAGAAATGAAGGTCGAGTCCATCGAATATCGAGTGATTAGAGTGTAGAGTGCAGGTGAAGTAAGATCATTAATGAAAGTGTGGAATAAAGTAGGAGACAAGACAGAACCCTGAGGAACACCACTATTGACAGAAAAAGAAGAAGAAGTCGCCCCATGAACAACAGCCGATATTGAAGCGATTGAAAGGAAGCTAGACATAAGTAAGCAAAAGAGAAGGAGGAAACCCAAGGGGGGAGCTTGGATGAGCATTGACTGCGTGCCTAACTCGGTCAATTATGCTTTGGATATGTCAAGCGCCACCACCCAAAGTCTCCCGTATAGTTCCCTAAAAGCGAAAAACCATAAATCGGTTGATAGGAATGTATATCGCCCGTAGACTTCATGCAGCGAAAGCCGTACTGGCGATCGGAGTGAGTTTCCAGATGATCTAAGAAGTGAGTTGAGAAGGGTTTCAAAGATCGTTAGATACAATACAAAGTGAAGAGCTATCAGGGCGATAAATTAAAGGATCAGTAGAGGCTTCCTTTTTTCGGAATAGGTTGGACATGTGAGAGCTTCCAACACTGAGGGAGGGAAAGTGCTAGTATTGAGACATAGAGAATATAGTTGAGCTAGGGGCCGAAGAGATTAGCCTTTTCAGTTGGAAGAATTAAGCAACACAATGAGATCAGATCTAAATAATGAGGAGGAAAGGCAGATTTTACAGAAGTTGCTAGAGATGAAAGATTTGTCAATAGGAGAACCAAGGAGGTTAGCGCACTTTCCTTATATGAAAGCCAGCTTTGCTCGTCGAAGAGTATCCCTATGGCAACGATTTCTAGCTAAAATGAATAATAAGCGAGAGTGTGATAGGAGAACGAGAATTTTTCCACACTCGATAGGCACTGTCTTTAGCCTGAATGACCAGAGAATAAGCACAATCGAACCATGGATTATGAGAAAAGAAAGATTTAGTTTTAGAAGGAATGAATGAGGAAAGAAAAATTTTATCTGAAGAAGGGATGAGCCTGCTCATCCAATAAACGATTACAGCTCCCTCCTTATCTTTAAATCTTTATACATCCCATCATAATTCCTTATTGAGGTAGCCAATTTGTCTAATCATCTGCAATATTTTGGAACTCTTAACATTTTAAGTCCCGGTCCTAAATATTTTTATACATGTAATGAGGACATTTCACCACTTGACCTATAGAAAATCGTTACGGACCACAATCATGTCCCCTCATTTCCATTAATAAATAATCTTTTCAATTTTCATTGATTTAACTATTATTATTATAGTTATTATTATTTATTATTATTATTATTATTATTATATATTATTTATTATTTATTTTTATTATTATATTTATTATTATTATATTATTATTATTATTATTTGAGACTTAAGGAATCAAAAATTTTTGATCGCTAAAATAATTCCGGGAGGTTGAACCTCCCGACCGTTTTTTTTTTATTTTTTTTCCTCCTGTCCCTACAGCTTATATATTATATATATATATATATATAATATATATATATATAATATTATATTTATTATTATATATTTATATATATATATATTATATATATATTATATATATATATTTAATTATATATATATTAATATCTATATATAATATATATAATATATTAATATATGAGAGAGAGAGAGAAGAGAGAGAGAGAGAAATTTAAAAATATAGTTTTTTTTCAATTAATCGGTCATCGTCATCGTCTATCGTCAATCGTGAAATTTTGCTCTAATCGTCAATCGTCAATCGTCATCGGCAAAAAATTTCATAATCGTCCATCACTATATATTATATTATAATATAATATATATATATATATATATATATAATAATATATATATATTAATTATATATATATTAATATATATATATATAAATATTATATAATTATAAATATATATATAATATATAGTATATTATATATATATATATATCAGAGGCGACTCATGCACTCGTGCTACTCGTGCTCAGCAAGTAGTTAAATCAGAAGAAAGATCTATTTTACGCATTATAAAGAGAATACGGCAAAAATTCCTTCTTTTATTGCGAAGGTTCATACAAAATAATTGAAATTATTACTAATAAATATTAAATGATTAATGTCAAAATTAAAGCGAAAAAAGGTATAATATACCGCTATTAATATAACGCTTTTAACCTCATTAAAATGGTGGCAGTTCATTGCCCATAATCGATTGTGACGGTGACTGTGAATTAGAGTGAATTTAAATTATAAGAGTTATACCTCTAATAAGGGTTACCTTGCCCTGTTTGGATAAACAAACGATTAATAAGGTAGATTTAAAGTATTTAAATATATATATATATAATTAATATATATATATCATTATATAATATATAATTATATTATATATATATTATATATATATATATATATAATATTATATATATATATTTATATTATATAATATATATATATATATATAGAGAGATGGAGAGAGCTGCAAGTATAAAAGGTCATTCAAGTATGACGGGGAAATAAATAATATATTATTGTATATATATTATATATTATATATTATTATTATATATATATATATTATTATATATTATATTATATTACTATAATATAGTATATATATATATATTATATATATATTATATATTCATTGACCGGCTTTTCAGGATGGCAGAGTAAGGCAACGCATATCTTGTCATTTATTCTACCAAATCAATAAATAGAAAAAAGAAAAACAAATAAATATATATCTTTATAATTATATATTATATATTATATATATTATATATATATTAATATACTATTATTATATATATTAATATATATAATATATATATATATTATATATATATATATATATTATTATATAATAATATATATATTATATATTATTAATTATATTATATATATATAATTTTCCGGTTCGAAGGCGACCTGTTTTGAGCGGCCTCATCAAATTTCAACTGGAATTTCCTTTTTAATATTAAACGATCAGCGGGAAAGCTATTACACTTCCGAATTAAATCATTATTATGTTTTTTCTTTTATATTTTATATATTTATTTTTTTATTTGTTTTTTTTTTTTATTTTTCTGTTTATATTCCGTTTTCTTTTTAATCACAAACTCTCTTTATTTGTTTTTTGACTCTTGTAGCAGTCATTTTTTTTTTAAAAATCTTAATTTAAATTTACATTAGCAAGAAAATAATAATAATAAATAATAATATTAATTTAACTATACTAGTTTAATTTTATGCTATGCTTGTGGGGAAAAAAAATTTCCCCAAATTCCCCACTCCTTCCCTTAAAATAAAAATAACCCCCCGGAAAAACTTATTTAATTTATAAATTTCATATAAAAGTCAGTTGACTCATTCTTGCAATCAGATGCTTTCCGACTCGCTGATGAGTTCAGTTTTCTAGGCTAGCCTATAAATTTGCCTCGCAGACATAGTTGTATTTTGCTGTTATTAAGTGGGATGTATCTGTGTGGAGTTAGTAATAATACGCTTTACATATATATTTATTAAATATTAATTTATTACTGAATTTTGTGTGTTTTTAATAAAATTGAGCTGTTTGTTTTATAAATACGGGGATATTGATTTCGTATTCGATTTAAGTTTAATTAAAAAATGCTAAATTCTTTCCTGTGTGTTGTAGGCCATATTAAAATTCAAACATGTAAGAATATGTGTAATAGGCCCATATTAAAATTCAAACATGTAAGAATATGTGTAATACAGTCGGTGATTTTATAATTAATGAAACCATTCAAAAAGGAAGAAAATTTATTGATCTTTATAAATAAATGTAAGTACCAAAAAATATAATTATATATTATATTTTTAAATTTAATTTAATATATATTATATATATATATATTATTAATATATTATTATATTATATATATATATAATTATATATATAATATTAATATATATATATATATATATATATAATATATATAAATTATTATTATATAATTTTTTGATTTGACTAGTCGAGCATTATTGATCAAAAGCCGCCACGGTTTTAGAGTATATATAATATATATATATATATATAATTATAGTATATATATTTTATATATATAAATATATATATAATAATATATATAACTTATATATAATATTATATATATATTAAAAAAAAAAAAAATAAAATAAATATATATATATATACTAGTGAGTCCATAATTATTTCAAATTTTTTTTTAGAAAAAATTAATATTAATTAAAATGTTCAATCAATCTGTAATAAGCTGCAAAAAAATCCCCACGAAAAGTTTTAAGTTTCTTCACTGTTGATAGGTGTGGAGCTCAAAATAATTAATTTCATATTTATATTCAGAATAATATAATATATTAATAATTATATTAACTATATATATATTATATATATATATAATTATAAATATATATATTTATTATATATATATAATTTATAATTTATATATAATATTATATGCGTGTATCTTTATTCTACAGATAATTGTATATATTATTATATATATATATATATAACTATATATATATATATATATATATATATTTGACAATGTTCCTAAGTGGATTAACGAAAAGGGAAGTTTTAAGATTTGATTGTTGGGATTTTTTAAGCGAATTTTCTGTTTTTCCCATTAAATAAAAGATATGTAATAAAATATGTGGAGGTGAAAAAATTTAATATATTGTTATTTACATTATATAAATATATATATATTATATAATAATATTATTATATATATATATATATATTTACTTATATATAATAATATATATATATATATATATATTATATATTATACTAGTATATATATATATATTATATATAATATATATATATTATATACAACGATG
>JABUQX010066256.1:0-2500 GCA_015478945.1 Trachelipus rathkii
TAATGTATGTGTCTATGGAGAGTGTAAGTGCTTATAAGTGTGTCATAGTGTGTATAAGTGTCATAGTGAATGTGTGTATAGGTGTAAGAAATACTAACTCATAGTAGGAAGTATCCTAGCAACTTGTATATACAACCAATCGAATCCTCATACCTGTATAAAATAGGGGTAGACACCCATATTAGGGCTATTCTAGGTTCAGGGGAGGCTAGAAAAGGCTTAAAAAAGTGGCACTCAGTTGGCACTATGGGGCACTCACTTGGCACTATGTGCCACTCACTTGGCACTCCTTGGCACTCACGTTGGCATCATGTGCACTCATTGGCACTCCTGGCAACTCACCTGGCACTCACCCAAGCACTCATAGATTAATCATAGAATACTATAGAACATCGACTAGATACTTCTACGGTGATTGGAACATCAAAGCCATAAGTTATGTGGGTCAAAATTGACCCATGGTATCTGGCAAGGTCAGGGCGCATATCAGGACAAAAAAGGTTAAGACATCAAAAAAGGGCTAAGTCCTAAAGGAAGGACCAAAAAACATTACCTGGGGTGCGAATTGACCCATGGACGACCAAAGGGATGGTAGTGTGTTTGTACGTGAGTATAAGTGTAAATGTAAGTGTCTTTGGGTAAATGTAAGTGTCATGTGTATAAGTGTCATAGTGGATGTGTGTATAAGTGTAAGTAAGTGTGTGTGTGTGTGTTGTGTGTAAGTGAATCTGTGTGTGTAAGTAAATCGGTGTGAATATATATAAATTATATAATATATATATATATATATATATATATATATATTTATATATATATTTATATATATATATAATATATATATATATAATATATTTAGTATATATAATATAATATATATATAGTATATATATATATATATATATATTTATATATATATATAAATATATTATATATATATATATATATATATATATATTATTATTTAATTATTTATTATTATTATTATTATTATTATTATTATATAATTATTATTATTATATTATTATTATTTATTCATTATATATTATTATTATTATTTTATTTTTATTGGCTTCCACGGTTTTCGCTGGAGTTACTTCAAAAAATCAAATCGTATCCTCTCAAAATCATAGCGTTGATGTGTGGACTAAAGGGCATAAAGTTGACCGCGTGGTAAGCGGTCGTATCCCTTCTGGGAATATATATTTTGAATTATAACCGGGAAAGAACTCGAACAGCTGAAGACGGTAAGGCTTGAGGCAAAAAGATCGGATAAGTGTAGATGCAAATGACGGTGAAAAGTCGTGAGTCATGACCACGTGGGTGCGGGTGTGTGTGTGTGTGTGTGTGTGTGTGTGTGTGTGTGTGGTGGGTATGTGTGTGTGTTTGTAGATGGGTGGCGGGCCGGGACTGACGGGACACAAGGAGGGATGAGCCACAAGGCGCGCGGATGTGAACCAACGGTTCAGGTGGGATGGGAAACGCGGCGGGCGGGCGGGCGGGCTGGCGGGCTTGCGGTTCGCACCTGCGGGGGCTGCGGATTCGAAACAACAAGGTTAAGACATCACAAAAGGGCTAAGCCCCTAAATGAAACTCAAAAATCACCGTGGGCAAAAATTGACCCATGGCCGAAAAAATTAGGGGGGGTAAAATAGGGGGCAATACGTACGACGGAGGCTTCGCCTCCGTCTGGCGCGCCCTTTCTTCGAAAGGGCGCTAAAAATTAGGGTTGCCAGAAAATTAGGGGTGCCAGAAAATTAGGGGTGCCAGAAAATTAGGGGTGCCAGAAAATTAGGGTTGCCAAAAAAGGTAAAGGCCCTAAAAGGTAAAGCCCCAAAAAGGTAAAGGCCCAAAAAGGTCAAGGCCCAAAAAGGTCAAGGTCAGGTAAAAAATTCGGCCCAAAAAAGGTAAAAAAAGGTCAAGGTCAAGGTGGTCCAAATATGGACCGGTGTGCGGAATGGATCCCCTACTACTCTTAATATTTTAACAATTATATTTAGATATTTCCTTTTCCGAATTCGTTTGATGTATCAAATTTCGAATATTTTTATGTTAAAAACTCGGAAGAATTATAATTTGGCCTCAATTTTAATTTGAAATCATAGTAAATACAAAAAAAAATTGATTATATTTAGGTATGTTTATATATTTTGCATCAATTTATAACAAAGGAGTAATGGAATTAAAATATATTTTTTTATTATGGGTCAGCTTCAGCTCAACCCGCAAAATTTTTTAATTGGGAAATTTGGTCAGGTTGTTAAACTACACCCCGGTAGACCCCGGTTTTTCCTGATTTTTGGCCGGGGCCGGGGCCGGGGCCGGGGCCGGGGCCGGGGCCGGGGCCGGGGCCGGGGCCGGGGCCGGGGCCGGGGCCGGGGCCGGGGCCGGGGCCGGGGCCGGGGCCCCGGTCGGTTCCTAATGCACATACACATATTCTGGAATGAGAGAGAGAGAGAGAGAGAGAGAGAGAGAGAGAGAGAGAGAGAGAGAGAGAGAGAGA
>JABUQX010066256.1:15000-25000 GCA_015478945.1 Trachelipus rathkii
TTGCTTTCGTCACCACAGTTCAAGGGCGGACAGGGCTAGCAACCCGGGCCTCCTTTACTCTGTTTTTTTTGCTCTGAAAAAAGCTCTTGGACCAAGCATCGGAAAACCTTTTGCAACCTAGAAAACACGAATCTTCTGAGAGAGCTTCATGGTTCCTGAGAACGTTTATTAGGCCAAATGGGAAGATCCTAGTTCCCATTGAAAGGCCGTGAAAAACCCTACCTAAGTGCATAACTCAAGCGACTAAACATCGAAAACCATTGGGCTGAGAAAGAGTTTTCTAGAGTGTTCCAGGATCAAGAGTTTCGAGGCCAAAGGAAAAAAGATGCTGGCCCAACTGACAGGGCGAAAAAGTCCTACCCAGAGAGGATGGGTGTAAATGCCTAGAAATATATATATATATATATATATTATAATATATATAAGATAATATATATATGATATAAATATATATATATATAATTATAATACTATAAATATTATATATATATTATTATATATTATACATATATAATATATATAATTATATATATATACTTATATAAATATAGTATATATATATATATATTATATATTATATATATATATATATATAGGTATGATATATATATATATATATAGTATATATATATATATTATGAATAATTATAAATTAATATATATATATAATATATATATATATATATATATATATAATACTATATATATATATATATATATATTATATATATATATATTAATATATATAACCCTATTATATATTATATAATTATATATATATATATCATATATATATATATATATATATAATATATATATAATATTATAGTATATTATATATATATATATAATATATAGGTATGATATATATATATTATATACATTATTATATAATATATATCATATAATTAATATATTATAATATATTAATATATATATAATAATTAAATATATATATTATATATATGATATATATATATATATATATATTAATATCACTAAATAACTTTGCAATAAGATAGATGTAAAAGTATAAAATTAAATAATAGGAAGGCAAAGAAACGTTTCCTTGCCTGATTCATGTCATCGCATCTGCGTACTGGAGAGTCGAAATCTGTTCTTGTCATCTGCCACTACGTCATCCGGTGTCCCAAAAAAATTTACCTTCAAGTGGATCTTATTTAGCATCATTATACCTTTACATTCTATTACAGCTGGCCAACAAAGATTTTGCGGCAAAACATTTTAAGGTCATTTTATAGGTAACTTGTTGCCCCTTGATTCCGAATATGACTTCCGTTTTCCTAGATCTGCTCTAGTTTTTGAGATACAGGGTGGTCACAAAAATACATTAATAACAACAATTTATGCTAGGTTGTAACACGTAATTCAGCAAAAAAAAAAAACAGCGAAAGCATATAATCAAATTGTTAAGAGTAAAGTTACATAAAAATTGCTTAATAGGTACAAGAAACATTCAGTTCAGTACAATGAAATTCCACAATAATGCCATTATAAAATCGCTGTCTATGATGATTGTCGTTCATGGGTGTGCCAGAATGTGGACAATACACGTTGAAGTCGCTCCAACAATAGTCGTGCCATCATGTGTGTATCCCATCTTCCTTGGTTTCTTTCTTCCATCACCTTGATATCTTGATAGAACCTCTCCCCTTGTTCCTCAATATAACATCCTAGATTATCCGAAAACCGATCTAAGTGACTATTGTAGAAAGTGAACTTTTATGCTCATATTAGCATTAAAATTTTTGAAGTCTGAAAGCATTTTCTGTTACGAGTTCTACATATATTGGCAGATTGTATGGTTGCCCAAAAAGTTCTGAACAACCAAGACAAAACGTTTCCAGGCAGAGGCCTCAATAATCAGTCATGGAATTTAGTGAAATCTGTCTATGTCTTGATGATTTGGGGCGGAATTGAGGGCGGCTAAAAGATTCCAGCTTTGAGTATCTCCGATACTCAAACCCTGGAAAAAATCTGCAAATATATTTGAAGCATTCACCATCTTTGTCTACGGCGCCCTAAACAAATTGCTTTCATCTAGTCCTAGTTTTGATTCGTGGAGTAGTGGCGAAAAAATAATTGTTTTTCCCTGTTCAACCAGTGTTCGTTAATGATATTTGATGCACTTACAGTCAAATTTTCCCTAGCAGGCCATACAACTTTTTCCCAGTTGGTCTTCTTTAGCCTTACTATCCCACAAGGCATATGAAACAAAGGGTATTTTTAGGTAAATCCGCTTTTGCACGCCAAGTAAGATGTTGCCATCTTCAAAATCAACGCATATAGACTATGGTGTTTCATTATATCTAAGCGCTTTCTGCAAAGATCATTCTTATATTTTCATATTCCTCTTTCAGTTTTGTTGAGTGACCTATTGGAATCGATGCAAAACTATTGCCATTGTACAATAAAAACACAATTCAAGCTTCTCGTTGAACTATCCAAAAACAATCGCCAATCTTCTGGTCGGATTTAGGTAACCCCATTTGGCAGTAGGAAGTCCAGGGGATTTTCTACAGTATACTAGGTCTTCATCTTCAATGAAATATGGAAGAAATACTACCTCTCTTGTCCGAAAAAAATTTATTTTACATTCGGCCTTGCAGACAGTTCTTTCACTTAGTCTAGATGCTAAAAGCTCAGAATCTTGTTTGGAGAGACTTAACTCTCGTACTAAATCATTGATCTCTTCCTGGGAGAACTGTTGCCGTGTAGAAGTACTTTCTTCATATTCGCTACCACTATCTGCACGTGTTCACACCAAATCCTGGATATCTTCTTCATCAGACAATGCTAGGGTCTGGGAGCTGTAGTGAACACTGGCATTGGGGACATTCGTCGGAGTGTGGTACAGGTCGCCTTGCTAATTCCAAATCCGGATACTCAGATTTACGTTTCTTTGTAACGATTGATACCTTTCACATTAAACCAAACAAAAATAACAGTCACTGTGTCGGTGATATCTTTGTGGCTTCCGCCATTACATAGCTCACACAAATTTTTAAACCGTTTCTTTCGTCGACTTTTTTTCCACCCTGACGTAGATTTCGACACACGTTTTACAGACCATATGGGGTGCCCAAGACTTATCTTGGTCTCCTTCTCCGAGTTTCATTCCAAAGTAAGCCAGATATGCTTGCTTCACAATGTTAGTAAATTTCTTCTTTGGTTCTCCTGGCAATATTCACCACAGATGAAGCAGAATACATTGGGGTTAATCAAACAGGCTTCTCTCGTGAATACTCATAGTGTCTGAAAATAGAAAAATTAAAGTATTATATTAAAAGGAAAGCCCTTAAAAAGAAAATAAAACGATATTACTGTAAAATATGCATTAAAAAAGATATTTGTATAAGAGTATATCTGGAACACCCTGTATCTCAAGAACTAGAGCCAATCTTGGAAAACTAATGTCATTTCTGACTGAAATCAGCACACCCGATATACTATAAATTCGATTCGATAAAATATCTTTGGCAGCAAAAAAAAAAAAAATTTTTTATTGTTGGCCAGTGTCTATATCTCAATTTTATTTTAGCAATATCAAATTTATTTTAAATTAAATTATAAGAGTCGGGAAAGAGCATGTTCGAATGCGTGAAAAAGGTCTAATAGGAATCTAGAATAGTGTGGCGTAAAGAAACTTCATTTGAACGGATAATTTTTTTTGGGGCTCACGAGGATGGTGTAGTCGTTATGACAATGGACATTTTGATTCTCGCACGCATGAGCGTGTGTTCGATCCCTGCGAGGACAGGTTTCTATGTTTTCCAAAGTTATATATTATATATATATAATATTTTTAAATTTTAATTATTATATAATATATTTTTTTTAAATATAATATATATATAGTAGATATATATATATATATATATTATATAATATATATATATAGGGGACAGTTTCTATGGAGCCAATTTTATAATATATATATATATATAGTAATATATATATTATTATATATATATATATATTATATATATATATATATATATATATATAAATATAGTATATATATATAATATATAATATATATATATATTATATATTAATTAGGATGGGCGGTGTTAGGAGGCAAAAAGTATGTAAATGACAAAGTTGAACCAAATTTGAGAAATAAGCACAGCGAAAGACACATCAAACATAAGGCCATTTGTAAGCAAAGAGATATGCCGGCGATATAGTTGATCTGTGTCGTGCGCTTGTTATTTTTTACTTTATTATTTTCATATATTTTTTCTGAATCGAACTAAAATTTCGAAACTTTTTTTTGAGTTCCTAAAAGAAAAGACCAAAAAAAAAGCTGTTCTGCCCAATTTACAGCCTTTTTGCGGGTCTCTTCTCACCTCCTCTCTCCTCTCTCTACTCCTCGCTCTACTCTCGTGCCTCTCTCTCTCTCTCCTCTCCTCTGCTTCTCTCTCTCTCTCTCTCTCTCCTCTCCTCTCTCTCTCTCTCTCTCTCTCTCTCTCTCTCTCTCCTTATATAATATATATATATATATTATATATATATAAATATATATATATATATATATGATAATATATATATATTATAGTTAGTATTATATATATATAGTAATATATATACATACTTATTATAATATATATATATACATACATACATTTCTTGCCCTTGGCCTTACCATTAGTGGAGGGGGCCCACCAACCCTGCCTCCAGAAAGCCGCGCACTGCTCTTGGGCGGTATCCACAGGCGAGAAGAGGAAGTTACAAGGCAAAAAAGGTGGTACTGGGGCGCGGCGTCGGAGGGCGGGTGGCCACTCCAGAAAGGAAAGTGCTTTTATGTGTCCGGGGATATACGTCATCTCTAGTGCAGATGGTGAGCAGAAACAAACGTGTCAAAAGTTTGAATCTGAAATTTATATTGCAAAAATTTGAGTGGTGACCTGATAACTGCTCCAGGCTGAGGTTAGTTTGGTCTTCTTCTGGACAGTGATTCTTCTGTAGGGAAGATGTTTGGGGATGGGGTGTTTAGTAGATTGTTATTGGGGCGGTTTTGTAAATATGTGTTAGTTAATTGTGTATGGATGTGAGTGAGCCAAGACCTATTTGGGGGTGGAGGGGATGAGGAGGGGGGGATTTTAGTCTGTGTCGGAGAGGGGAGGGGTTGGATTGAGTGTTTTCTGGAAAAAATGTGTCCCTACCATCTTCAAGTGGGTAGGATGGCAAGGATAATGTGTCTCGTCATTGTTAAATGTTGAAATGGCATGTTGTTTTAGTACATCCGTGATTATTCTAAGGGGCTGTGTGTTTTGGTAACTTGTAAATTTGTTTAAGTTGGATTGTGATAGTGCTGGGAACCCTTCCAAAGAGAAGGCATTAGTTTATATTTGTTGAAGTATACATAAATTTAGGTTAAGGGTGGTTTTCTGATCGCTCGAAGTTGGGTTGGGAGAGGGTCGGAGTGTTAATTTCCGTTGGGTTTGAGGAAGGGAATTTGCGTCCGAATGTGGGGGGGCGGAGAGAAAGTCATATTGTGTGTCGTAAGTGAGTCCTAATATTTTTTGTTGGTTTTGTTAGGGGGAGGGTCCGTGGGTTGTTCAGGTAGACTATGGGCGGTATTGGATTGGTTGGCGCGTTGTGCGTTAGGAGGTGATGGAGATTTAAAGAGGGAAAGCTGTTCATTTCTATTGTGTGAGTTCCAAATTTCCTAGTAATTGTAGAGTATTCTTGGGTGTGTTAGGTGGCTGTATTTACAAGTGGATGTTGAAAATGAGACTTGATGTCGTCTGCGTAAATATATATATATCATATAATATATATATAATATATATATATAATATATATATATATATATATACTATATTATATATATATAATATATATATATTATATCGTATAATATAATATAGTATATATATATATATATGATATATAGTATATATATATATATATATATTATAATATATATATATATATATATATATATATTATATATAATATATATATATATATATATATATATATATATATATATATATATATATAATATAACCTTAAACTAAAAAGTTGGATTGATGTTGGTAGTGGGTGGCAAGTCTGCTGTCAAAGAGACTTTGAAAGAGGAATTGGAAGAAGAGATGGCAGGCCCATGTGGTCTACGCGCTTTTGTAGTTTAATAGAGTCGTGAGCACGGGGTTTTCATGAGAGTACTTTGCGATATCGACTTGAGTGAGAGTTATGAGAGCACCTTTTTATAATATATGATTCTAAGGGGGGGATTGAAGATATTTATTGTCCATACAGAGATGTATGGTGGGGACAGTGTCAAAGGGCATTTGTTAATGTCATGGCTGTGAGTATGGATCTGTGTGATGGGGATTGGTTGAAGCCATTTTATTATATGTTGGGTGAGGGAAGTGAGGGCTGTTATTGTGAGGTGATTGCCTTTAAATCCCTACAACCAATTAAATAAAACCTAATACATCTATATCTATCAGACAATAGTAGATGGATTTGAGTGAGGTGAGACCAATTCGCTGCCATTATGTGGGATATATAGTATATAATATAATATATTAATATATATATTTATATATATATATATATATAATAATATATATTATATAAATATATTATATATATATCATATAAATATATATATATATATATAATATACTATATATATTTATATATGGATGTGTGTGTGCTTGAGCTAGCAAAGTGTATGTCCCTGTGTTCAATATTTGCATATATTTAAGAAATAATTTAATTTCCTGGAATGAGAATAGCTTTCAAACAATTTTTCTTTGTTGTAACTTGTAATGCAATTCCTCTTTGCAGGCGCCTTCACAAAGCTTTGTTTGAAGGTCTTTCATTAGTTTCTCCTTCCAAAATCCCCTCTTACAAGGGTATTAATAAAAGAATTAAAAAAACATTTAATATTTTCCCCCGAAATTTCGGATTAAAGTTTATATACTCAATAATAGTTTTGAAAGGATCTTTTGGTTTTAAAAAAATTTTTAATTTTACATTAAAAATTACAATACTGGATTTATATATATATATATATATATATATATATATATATATATATATATATATATATATATATATATAATATATACATATGTATATATATAATATATATATATATATATATGATATATATATATAGTTATATATATATATATAAATATTATTATATATATAAAATATTATTATATATATATATATGATTAGTATAATAATGATATTATATATATATATATGATATACTATAGTATATAATATAATATAATATATATATAATATATATTATACATATATATGATATATTTATATATATATTTATATAGATTATTTATATTATATAATATATATATATAATATATTAAATATATAGGAATATATATACTATATATATATATATATTATATATAATATATATATATATATATATATTATATATAATACTATATTTATATATATATATATATATATATATATATATATATATATATATATATTATAAGGATGACCCCAAACTTAAAGTTGTGAGACTTGATACAAGAAACGTTATTTGTAAAATCTGAACATGATTAAACTACATTAAGGCTACCACCAGGCTTGTGGAAAGTGGAATTTGATACAGAAAAGTTTTCCGCGCCATCTATGAGGTTACTATAACAGGTGCGTTTGTTTTTTGTTATGTGTAATCCTCAGCAGCCCTAATCAACAGTGTTGAGCATAATTTTACTAAAGAAAATTATTATAATAATAGATTATTCTAATGAGAATACATAAAATATATTGTACATATATAATTTTATTGAAAAATGATTTACGCCTTCAATATTTCATGAGCTCTAATTTCCTTTCCTATGGAAATTTTCCCCGATGTTTCAATTATTTGAAAAAGGTACCGCAGTTGGTCTTAGTTTTTGTGGGCTAATTATTATAGCCTTGAGTTAGTGTAACTTCCCTTTCAGCGTTGTCATTAACATCATTCATTGTTTGTATGTACACATTTCTAAGCTTTTTATTATCATTTCTTTTCCATCCATTCTGATAGATCTACTTCTTTAAATGAAGCAGGCAGTCACAATTTTGTGAAGAATGATAAACGACTTAATTCTGTTATATATATTTTGTTAGCGTTTTATCTTGCACATTTCCTCCGTCGTCCAATGCGCGTCGTTTCTTCGCTGCTTCAAAACTGGGGTATTTCAAATCCATTCATAGTGTAGGCGCTTCAATGAAAGCTGCAAACTAATTGATTACATAATAACATAAAACAAAACGTGCAAACGACTTAAATTGGACACTATTATGGCTTGACTTTATTATTTTCTGACCAGTTCAAAGTTTAATGGCAAAGTAATTCGTGACATTTATCGTGCCCGATGTAATAATACAGAAGGCTGTCAGAAAGTGAAGCCCTTTGTTGGAGAAAATCCTAAATAAATAATTGCTACCTTTACTAGTTTACGGCAATTTCCCTAGCATGAGATTTCTCCAAATGATTGCAAACAGCCTGTACTTCTAACTTCCATGGCATGGTTATGTCTTCCGTTTCATATGTTTCCGTATTTATTTCCTTCCATGACTTTTAACAACTTTTGAATAGTAAAATATCAGGTCTTGTACAATCACAGTAGCACTTTTTCAACATACCTGACACAATGATCTCGTTAACGTGGTGTTGATAAACTAAGGTCAGAACTACCTCTCTAGGTTTTTTTTATTATTATACATAAACCCATTTTTTTTCCAGTATTACTAGCAGCAGTACCAAAACACATGATTTTAATACTATCCTGCAAATTCCAATCGAATAAACATTCTACCACAATTTCTGCAACTTTCTCTCTGGTGATACTATATGCTTGAGTTTCTTGATTTTGCGAACTTTGTTCGGTTTTTGTCAATACTAGTTATAAAACGTCACTTTCCTGTTTCTCTTTGAGTTTGTAGAAATAGTCGGTTTTCTTCAGTTGATGTAATATGTTGTGAATATGTAATGCACCTGTACGAGCAATTTCAAATAGGTCAGTCAAACTCCTTTTAAATTCAGTCCTTTGCAATTTGATTTTAATTTCTGGCGAGATGTGAAATGCTCATATTCCATTTTAAAATTTGTCTCTGATCTGTATTTCAGCCTTATCCCAAATAGTGGATATTTCTAATACTCAATATCCGATGCCTCTTTTACTATCATCTTGCTCTTTGTGAGATAGAAGAAGGACCGTAATACATTATCATTAAATGAAAGCTTTGCACCACTGTTCTTCTCACTTATCTGTTCAATCAACCATATGCCATTTTCTTTACTTGGTTTAGTTCAAATCATCAACTACTACGTTATGCACAACACTGAGCTCTGTGAGCAGTGCACAGTTGATGTTACACAAATTGTAACATTATTAAACTTCTAACGGCACAACTAGATATTATTATATCAGAGATGTCAGTAAGTGAGAAGGTGACTCAACAAATCGATTCGTGTGTGTCATATTGAACAACACATTAAACATCCCTTAAAAATAATGTTTTCGTGTCCGTTTTGTTTTATATGGCCTTGAAAGTTTGTGACTATTAACAAAATAATAAATTTCATGAAATACGTTGATTTAATTCGCACAAAGGTGGCTCCTAAACTCGCCAAAGCTTTTCCAAATGACAAAGTGACATTTCAACAAGACCTATCGAGGTGATATACATCAAAAAATTAATGAAGCGCCACAAAATGAGTAGGTTTGTGTGCTCAAGTGGCGTGAGAAAACTCACCAAATTTAAACCTAATAGAAAACCCTTTGTATATAATAAAAAAAAAAGAGCTTCTTAACTATACCTGAAAAAAAAAGCAATTATGCAATAATTTTGATATGGTATCATGACAAAGAAAAAAATGTGTGCAAATCTCATCAATTCAATACCTCAAAGGGTGAAATATCTTCTTAAAGCTAAAGAAAGCAATATATAGTACTGAACGAAATATATATAGATTTTGTGT
>JABUQX010066256.1:27500-30612 GCA_015478945.1 Trachelipus rathkii
TATATATATTCCTCTGGTTGGTTAAGGGCAAAGGCTTGCCGTATTCCACCCGAGTTGGGGGAAAATGAAGTCGGGACATTAATGGCCGACAAGTCCCAATGTTCACGTTTGAAAGTGTAAAAGTCAAAGGAACTTTGGAAAATAGATAAAGAAAGTGTGACCCAGACTTTTCCGGTGGAGTAAATGTTAAAATGAGCATAGATGTTAAGTCTAGAGTCAGAGAGCTTAAAAGAGAAAGGATGAATTTTGTGTTGAAGGACTTGTCGCACGAATCCTCCTCAAAGAAGTAGTTATGATATTGGAGAGTTCAAAAGAGCAGTGGCTGTTGTTATAGCCATAGCATAAGGAACGAGATGTAATAATTCGACGTGCTGAAGGAGATTGGAGAGAGTCAGTAGAAGTGGTAAAGTTAATAAGACGAAAAGCCGTAGACTTCGCCTTTTTAAGAAAATCTAATGTGGAGGGAACAAATCAGAAGTGTGAGGCAGGCTAAAGCAGGATCAATAACACGTCTATAAATATCATGCAGCAGGGTCGGTGTAAAAAAATTCGAGAACGATTCATAACACCCAACCACTTTGTTGAAGCTTCTTTAGAGAATGAAAAAAAAAATGTAATTCCTTCAAAAAAGATCAGAGTAAGAGAAGCACCAAGAATATAAAGGACAGATGAAGATTTGACTTATGCATTTTCTAGGAAGATGTTATATTTTTGTGGAAGATTATGTCGAATAGAAAGATGAAGGAACTTGGGTTTTTGAGGTATTGAAAACAACCGTGCTTTCTGTGCCCCAGATAGAGATGCGAGAAAGATCACAAGGTCAGTTTCTACAACGCCACCGTCCTAGCATTTATTTTCAGATGGCTGGGACACATTTCAAAATAAAAGGTGTAATAAAGGGTAGAGTCGTCGATAAAGGAGTGGATGAAATAATAGATAGAAGGTCATCAATGAAAGTAGTAAAAGAATTTGAGAATAGGACAGAACCAAATGGAACATGATTAATGATAGATTTGAAACACGAACAGTAGCCGTCTAAAACAGGTGCAATACAACGACCAGAAACGAGATTTGAGACAAGCCTCACATAAATAATTATAGTTACCAAATGAAGAAAGTTTAAAAATCAAAACTTTTCTGCCAGCCTTTATCGAAAACCTTTTGATATTTTCAACGTACCAGCAAAATATTCAAAAACCGGAATGTCGAAGTGCAGAGGACCAATAGTTAGAGGCTGAAGGGAAAGAATATCACAAGTAAAGCACTCCTTTAAGGAAGTTAGAATGGCGATCACAGATGATAGGATTAAATTCTAATACTATTATCTGTGATCGTATATTTGGAAGCATCTTAAACCTTGTAATCATTAGAAGGTTTAAGATGTTTCCATATCTTAATGCTATTTATATATATATATATATATTATATATATATATATATATATAATATATATATATATATATATATGATATATATATATATAACTATATATATATATAATAAATATATATATATATATAATAATATATATATGATATATATATATATCATATCATACGTATATATAGTATTATCTGCCTGAGTCTAATATCAGATTGATACTACTTCGTTCAAAAAATAAGCGGCTCTTGCTCGCAAACCACTAGGGTTATTGTCACTCGCAAGGGACACGGAACGCCGCCCCTAACCCCCATGGAAACCCGAACCTGGCCTAACTGCTTATCAACAGCGTAATATTATGTGCGCCATAGCATTAATTATAACTATGGAGTAGCACTCAGAACACCCCGCAACATGAGAATTCGCTCATCTATTGGAGCGTAATCGGCTGAACTGTAAAATCCCGTTGGGAGAACATAAAAACACGTAACTAGACCTGGATAGACAGGGTGGGTAGGTTATGTTTCATGCGCGTTAAAAATCAGAAGAGAGGGAATCTCATTTCACGTACAAAGCGACTTCGATAAACAATGGAGCGAAGGATAGTGCGTCAACTTGTCAAAGAGATCAATGCGTGCAGATTAATCTAAACCACTCCACCCGCAAAGGACACGGTTACCGGGCAGTTGCGGTAACGGGTGTCGGTCAATGTAGCGCACCACACAACATTTTGCACGTGTGGTCCAACCGCGTACCAGAAACCTTATAGCCAATGATCGCCGACAACCCCCCCCCCCAGAGGAAACATAAGGTAGTAGGCCCATGGCCAGCGATTACAGTGAAGAACGATTTATTACGTCCTGCGCTGCCATACTAAAGCGTCACACTATATATTGGCACGAGTATCTGCAGATACAGCGCTGACGAGGTACATGGACTACCAGTCGTGCTAGTGACAATACATGTGCATCAACAACTTTGCCGGAAACATAATTTTTTACCGGCCACGAAGCGCCTGTTCATTAGGTCCACCGCACACCCACTGCACATCGTAAAGGCAGCGACTGGCATTTGCCCGAGAGCACAATCCATTAGACGGTTCGACAATTGGGCAAAGCTTGCTTCCTTTACCGTGGACGGAGTCGAAAGTGTCTTCTGTAACGGCCTTCGGAACAGGTTGTGGCTGAGAGTTATACCACGGCGCCGACGGGAGAGGTTACGCCCAATGCAATGTTTGCTGCAGGTGCCGGCAGGTTGGAGCAGTTGGGGGTCGATTTGTTGGGCTGGAGAGGAGTATTCTTTTATCGGGGAGCTTACGGTATGTTTGCACATTCTTTGGATGGAGGCATTCTGGTTACACCCGTTAAAGGGTATAGAATCACAGAGACATCTTTCGAAAAAGAAACCCATAGTTGTCGTGCCATATGGCCCCCTACATCCGGTGGTACTAGTTTTCATTTCCCTAATGCATTCTCACAATGCAAGATCCACACAAGGGGGCCCAGAGTGTGCGTGAAAAACGGACTCTACCTTAGGATCGCGTTTTTCAAGATTTACCGGGGCTTGAGTGGGCCAGGGCATATAGTCCGGACCCAAACAAAAATCGAAACATTTGTGGGATATTCCTTTGAAACGGTCGGCATTCTGACAGATGTTAACCCTTCGACGAAACCCTCCCGGACCTGTGCACAGCACCTGCAACGACGTTAGCGATCACCAAAATCTCTCTTCT
>JABUQX010066257.1:0-2500 GCA_015478945.1 Trachelipus rathkii
ATTTATATATATATATATATATATATACATATATATATATATATATATATATATATATATATATATATATATATATATATATATATATATATATATATATATATATATATATATATATATATATATATATATATATATATATAATGCAAATGACGATTTATATCATAAATTAAAAGTTTCATCTGTGGTAGTCAATGTTATAATTCTTTACCTTCGTTCAAGTAGATAAAGATAAAAAAAAAAAAATAAGGCGGAAGGGGGTTTCCTGCACCACAGATTCGTTGCATGCAAATTCTTAAGAATTTTTAAGTGAAATTGTGATTGTTAAAGTATGTTTAAATGTGTGTTTATAAAACATTTTTGTTACATGAAAAGATTCTGGAAGATTAGGTATGTTTATATTTTGAATTGATTATGTGATTTTGCACTTTTACATTTCTTTCCTAAGGAGCAAGAGAATTAATATATTTTAATCATATTATTAAAAGTAATATTTGCTGAATTTCTTACCCATTTTAGAGTTATAATTCGGACCCCCACTAATCTAATGAATTTAGAATTATATTGAAAAGAATTGACCTCATAAATTATTTTTATTTATTTGAATAGTCACTTAGCAACTGATTAGTTATTTACGTTGACTGTATAACTTACAAATATCAAATACAGAAAGTGAGCCTAGAAGGTTGTATCCCTATCTAGATCAATTGTGTTACTATCCCTCTTAATCTTTGAAGCTGTAGAAAACATTTTTAATTCTACTTTATCACAACTTTTAAAATAAGATTCATAGTTCTTAACTATAATAACACCTTGGTAAATAATAAAATTATGTAGTGGAAGACTTTAAAATAAAATATTTAAAAATCCAATATTGCTAGATAATGAACAAGCACAAAATAAGAAACTTTCAATCATTTATTTTGCATAGTCATCCATATTTTGATAAGACTCTCTCTGTTCCACCTAAATGAACACGAGTTACGAGTGACGCGTTCTCAAATGAATGACCAAAATGGTTCAAATTTGGAAATAAATATTTTCTTTCAGAGAAAGAAGAAAATATATTTGCGTTTTTCTTCCATTATTCTAAATATAAACTAATTTTTTCATATATATATATATAATATATATATATATATATATATATATATATATATATATATATATATATATATATATATATATATATATATATATATATATATATATATATATATATATTATTGGTAGGCAAAGGCGGGATAGAATTTGTAAGTTTGGGAAAGTTCCCAAATCAAAGCCAACTCAAAGGTCGATCTGCAGTACGGTAAGGAGCTGCACTAACTGTTCGAGATCTTTCTGGATAGAAAAGTGATAGACAAGTTCAGCGGCTTTATCTTCGGATTAAGAGGAAAGCATTTGGCTGTGGGAAGCATTGAAATCCCGAACGAATGATGGTTCAGAGAAAGGTGAAGAAGAGAGAGAGAATGTATTCTATTTTGTGGTTTAAGTAGCCAAACAATTTAGGAGAGTCATTTGAGTTACGAGACAGACATACAGAACAAATGAATTTAATAGTAGATTGAAAGGTTAGCTTAAGTCATAAGGTAGAAATTTGGAAGACTCCAAATAAGAGACATGAAAACAATATATATATATATATATATATATATATATATATATATATATATATTATATATATATTATATATATATATTATTATATAATTATCTAGATAATATATATATATATATATATATATATATATATATATATATTATATATATATATATATATATATATATATATATATATATTTACTTATAATTTATTGGCAATAAATGGAGATTCGTATCCAAGGCCAGTGTTTGCAATGATCAAACATTTTTCACCCAGAAGTGTCACAATCCGATTGTGTATAAATCAACGCAAAATAATAATAATTTTATTAATAATATTTATTGAAAATGTTTCCTTTGTTAATTATTAAGTTTGCTTGTCTGTCAATTGAATCAACCTCTCTCTCTCTCTCTCTCTCTCTCTCTCTCTCTCTCTCTCTCTCTGTCTCTCTGTGTGTGTGTGTGTGTGTGTGTGTGTGTGTGTGTGTGTGTGTGTGTGTGTTGTGTGTGTGTGTGTGTGCAAGTCACCTGTCAACTGAATAATAAGACCGTACATTTAAATTCTTTCATCATACTTTTACTTAAACTTTGTTTTTGGAATTTATTTTCATTGCCTTTCACACTCCCAAACTTTTCATTCTAAAAGGAGAAAAAATTCTATTTCGTCTTAAGGAGCGAGGTTACGGATTCGCCTTTATAATCGCCATTTTATTTGGCGTCACAAAACGCCTGCCAAATCCACGCAGGTCACTCCTTATGATCTGACCAAGAAAGAAAGTTTATATTTCATTGATTTATATTTAAATGAATTGTTATTAATTGTTAATCTCTTAAATACTTTATTAAAAACATATTCCTCTAATAGAGCTTACATTTTAAATTCATGATTCATGCATTAT
>JABUQX010066257.1:12500-20000 GCA_015478945.1 Trachelipus rathkii
ATGACAGTGGACATCATCTGGGGATAGGTTCCATTTCGACAACATTCCATTATACGTCACTGATATGTTCACCTGTATGACGTTCAGTGAGAGGTTCTGAGCACGACACAAAATTTGGCTTTTGAAATAATTGTCTACGGCATGACTATTCAGAGAAAACAAAGAAACTGCTGATTGAGTATCTGACCATTCGTCGGTGGAGAAAGCTAACTTGAATGATTATTTGATAAAGGTTATTAATTCTGAACACTTTAGTTTTAATTCTATCATACTTTTTTTTCAAATATCCCTGTAGTATTTAATTTGAGTAGTGTGTTGAAAGAGACCGATACTTTCGCAAGCCGTACAAAACCAAGAATTTCAACGTGGCGAAGCAGATCATCCAATACTATAATTTCTGTAAATTTACTATATCCATCTTATGATTTTTCGTTTCATTGCCCCATATATTTGTATTTTTATAGTTAGTTTCAAGAATAATCAGAATTAGATCGTGCTTAAGCTGGAATTGGGGATCCCTTTACCTTTTTCCCTTTCTCTACATTTTCCCTTGTGTTTTCTGCTTAGATAGTTCTTAACCCAGATGTCATTCTTTCCAAGATAATTATGAATTGCAAGTGTACGGTTTGCGTTGTCAGGGAAACAATAATCCGAATTAATCCGAACCACAAATTGGGAATAATAAGGATACATTGGGAAAATTGCTTCATACAGTTGATTTCGAGGCGAATATATCTACTGAAAGTACGAGCCCCTATCATTATACATATTGCTAGATTTCGATTGTGACTTAAATTACTGTCCACTACCTTGAGATGGCACTAGTCAGTTTCTCACAAAAGTTGTTAAATTTTTTTTTTCTAGCAAGTTCCATCAGAACATCGGTGTTTTCTAATGCGCATTCCGAGTTTCCCGAGTGCGAATCAAATATTTATTTCAATATTTGGTGGAATGCGAAGTCCAATGCGAGGTATTTACAAACATGCAAATATATATATATAATATATATATATCCATATATATATAGTATTATATATATATATATATATATATATATATATTATATCATTATATATATTATATATATATATATATATATATATCTTATATATAAATAATATATATATATATATATATATATATATATTTAAATATATATATATTATTTATATATAATATTATATATATATTTATATATATATATATATATATATACTTATATTTATATATATATATATATATATATATTATATACCTATTATGGTTCATTTTCTTTACACACTCACCCTCCAGGCAACATCTTACTGACCACCATTTATCCACATATCATATTCACATACTTAACGTCCTAACCCCTCTTCTAGATAACATCTTACAGACATCCCTACTACTTATATCCCTATGTGCGAGGGAGAAAGAATTGCCCACATCGTATGTCCTGCGTGTCGTAGAAGGCGACTAAGGGAAGGTGGTAGTTGGGTTGGCTGCCCACTACCATTACGCTCTGCTAGGAATGCTAATGCATCCTCGAGAGGTCGTGATCGCCGTAAACGGCCTTCTATCTTTCGGCGAAATTGTATGAATCGTATGGGTACATGGAATGTCAGAGGAATAAATGTTGAGGAGAAGAGGAGAGAGGTGATGGATGTAGTTAGAAAGGGCAAATTTGATTTGCTAGCTGTGACTGAAACAAAGATGAAAGGAAACGGTGAAGATGAGTGGTGTTGTGTGAAATATGTGTGCTGGAGTGGAAAGGAATGAGAAGGGAGAGAAGGAGTTGCAATTTTGATGAGTGACTTGTTGTACACGCATGGTGGGACTTTGTGGTGGTGTGGAGTTATTCGGAATTCTTCTAATTTGTTAAATTTAAGTTTGAAAATGTCAAGGTATGTTTGGTTGTGACGTATGATCCATCTGAGGGAAATGTTGAAGAGAGTACGATTTTCTGGGATAATCTGAATGGTTTTTTGGATTGGGTGAGTAGGAGCTTCAGATTGATTGTGTTGGAGGACCTAAATGGTTTGATAGGTGATCAGAAAAGAGATGGTATAACGGTGGTTTTGGGGTGTCGGAAGAAAATGAGAGAATGGTAGGAAGGTGATTGATTTCTTGTGAGGAGAGAGGTATGTGTGTAAGTAATACTTTCTTTAAACACAAGAGTATCCATAAGTATACTAGAGTTGGTGTAGGTAGAGATGGTATCGAAGTGAAAAGTATTGAGATGTTGAAGTATGTGTTGGATGTTAAATCAGTGAGGGGATTAGGAATGGGATTATCGGATCATTATGTTGTTCTATGTAAAATAAGTTAGTGGGGGCTTGGATGGAGAGGAAAGTGATAAGGAAGGAAATGGGTAGAAATAAAGTGAGAGTTAAGTAAACAAGGTAATAAGGATAAGTAACTAAGAGCACTCCAGTAAATCAGTTGAATGTGAACAAGTTAAAACTGAACAAATCTGGGAGCAAATGAAGGAAGCAGTTGTTAGCAGTGCAAAGGAAGTATGTGGATGTGCTAAAGTAGGAACTAAGAATGTTAACAGTGAGTTGTGGAATGAAGAGGTGATGCAAGCGGTTAAAAGTAAAAAGAAGCGTTGTTGAATGTACTAAAGGCCAATGATGAAGGTTTAAAAAGAAAGATGTTTTTTAATTATATAAGGAGGAAAAAAGAAAATACTAAAGGTGGTATAATGTAGGAGAATAAGGGTTAATGGGCAGTTGGAACTAGGATGAATGGGGACTTACAAGGGATAGGAAGCTCTTCTGGAAGGAAGCGTGAAAGGTTAAGAATGAGAATAAGGGGAACCTGCTTAGAATAATGAATAGGGATGGTGCTTTTGTAACTGATGAAATGGATGTGAGGGGAGTGTGGAAAGAACACTTCGAAAATCTGCATAACATTAGCAGTAATGAAGAGGTGAAAGTGAATATGTGTGGGTTTGATGGTGCAAGAAGGAATAGATATTTTGTGGATGAACCCATTAGTAAGGAGGAGGTATGGGTAGAGTGAGAAAGTTGAAGAATGATAAATCAGCAGGTATGAGATGAAATTTACTGGTGAAATAATCAAGAAAGGAAGCGAGATGGTGATTGATTGGATTTTGGAAGTTGTAATACAAAGCGTATAATGGAGGGTATAGGTTTTTCGAGGAATTGGGGAGAGAAGTAATAGTCCCTTATACAGGGTAAGGGAATAAGGGGAACTGTAAGGAATTCATGAGGGGAATTAGTTTATTGGAGTATTGTAGGGACAGATATATGCTGGTAATCTTGGTCCGAAAAGTGGCGTCGATTACTGAAGGACTGATTGGTGAAGAACAAGGTGCGTTTAGAAGTGGTAGAGAATGTGTGGATCAAATCTTTACATGAAACAAATGGATTGAGAAAATGAGAGAGAAGAAGAATAAATTGTTTTAAGGTTTTATGGATTTCCAACAGGCGTATGAAAGGAATTAATAAGGTAAGCTTCTATAGCAGGTTGTTAGTAATATATAGTTGTTAGTGATAAGGCTTCTGAATGGATCAAGAGTATGGTATGATGTAGTGAAGCGTGTGTTAATCATAAAATGCGTCCAAAAAGTGATTGGTTTAATATTAATAGCGGAGTGAGGCAGGGATTGTTGGTTATGTCTCCTTGGTTATTCAATTTTATATGGATGGGGTTATGAAGTTAGGATGGGGTGGCCAGAAAAGGTGTTAGAATGATGGAGAATGTGGGTGAGTGGAGGTGCCCTACCTATTATCTGCGGATGATTTGGTTTTGTGTGGTGAGTCTGAAGAGAGTTTGGAGAGGAGTTGGTAGAGAGATTTTTGGCAGGGTGTGTAAAGAGAGGGGTTTGAAAGTAAACGTAGTCAGAGTAACTGGTTAATGGGTTGTGAGTGTCGGACAGTCCTCGGGTGATGAAGTTATGTTAGATGTGAGCAGCTGGGAACAAATGTCTGAGTTCAAATATTTAGGATATATATGTTGGATGAAAAGGGAAGGATGATGCAGAGTGTAGTGGAAAGTTGTGATGGCAGAAGGTGGCTGGTTGCCCATTATAATCGTTGGTTGGATGTAAAGGATAAGTCTTGAGTGCGCTAGGGTCTTACAATGAGGGTATGTTGTTAACTGTGTGTGTTAATGTATAAGTAGTGAGACTATGGTCTTGGAATAAGAGGTATAGATCTTAAAGTTCATGTGTTCAGATGGACAATCTTAGGGGCGTGGTAGGTGTGAAAAGAGAATTGATAAAATGAGGAATGAACGTATTAGAGAGTTATGTGGTGTGAAGAAAGGGATAAATGAGAGAATAAATGAAAGTACGTTGATATGGTTTGGTCATGTGGAAAGATGGATGATAGTCGGTTGGTTAAGCGGATGTATAGTCGTGAGTGTGCTGGGAAATGACCGACTGGGAGACGAAGATAAAGTGGATTGAGTCAGTTAAGGAATGTCTGGAGGAGAGAAATGTGAGTTTGCAGAGGCGAGAATAAAGGTTCAATAATACGGAGTGAATGGGGGTTTTGGAGGGGGTATGATGTGGCCTACATGGGCTGGGCCGGAGATGAACCAAATACACTGACGATATCCCATAGTGAGGGTCCGTCGCGGTCCCCAGGACTCTAGGGTGAAGGATTTTCTGACTGCACCGAGTTCTCACTAATAGGTATACAGAAAGGGCCGGTAAGGCTGGGCTTTCTTTTCGACTTGTGTCAAATATTCTTCTACTACTTTCTTTTCTGATGCATGTCACGCACCTGCCCCCAAGTGTGTGGAAAAAAAAGGAAAGAACCTTATATCTATATATAATATTTATTATATATTATTATATATATATAATATATATATATATATATTATATAGTTATAATATATATTATATTATATATATATAGTTATTCTTACACCTTTTCTCAAGAAAAAAATAGTCGCTGTAATTGTATAGTTACAACAATTTTAGCTTTCATTCTTGTGATTTACAAAATTAAAGATATCTCACGGTGTTAATACAACATTCAAAAATGTTTATAATATATGGCAGTAATAGAGAGGTATGTTCCATGACTTTCCCAGTGGAGTACGTGGTAAGATCGAAGCATAGCTGTTAAGTCCTGAGGTTCAGAGAAGAGCAATAGAGAACTTGAGACTGTGTAGAAAGGTGTGTCGCAACTCGCAAGAACCCTTCTCAATGAAGGAGGTATGTGATTGAAGAGCTCAGAAGAGCAAATTCCGTTATAATAACGATGAAATGAAGAGAGTGACGCAACAATTCGATTGATAAGACGAAAAGCCTAGACTCAACCATTTGATGAGGAGCAGTGTAAGTGGAATCACTCCAGATGCGTGAGGCAGCCATACTCTACACAGGGGCGAACGACACCCTTATAAAGATCAAACAACTGAGATGGTGTGAAGAAATTCTGAATACGCCTCAGAACACCCAACCTTTTAGCAGCTTGTTTAAAAAGAGAAATAATATGAAACTTCCATTTTAGGTCACGAGAAAAATAAACACCAAGAATATTAAGGACAGACGAAGGTTTGAGTTACGTGATTTCAAAGAAGATATTATAGCTGTGTGAAAGGTTATGTGGAGTGGAAAGATGGAGGACTTGTATTGGAGTAATTGAAAACCAACCTTAGTTTTCTTCATGCCCAAAAGAAATTTGGAACAGATCAGATGCTAGTTGATCCAAGGCTGCCCTTCTAAGCGTGAGTTTATTGTTGCTGAAAAGGAGGAGAGTAATGAAGGGTGAAATCGGCATAGGATTGAATATGTGATGAGCAATAGAGAGAGGTCTTTCTTTCATAAAAAGTAGAAAGAGTTAGGGATAAAACAGGATCATGAGAAAACACCACTATTTATAGATTTAAAGGATGAGCAGTGGCATTCACCAAAATACTGAATAAAAGAGGACCAAGAAACAGAAAGAATAGCAAGAAGATTGCCGGTAGAGCGCTTCTTACGAAAGTCGCACTGGCGAGCAGAGAAAAGATTAGAAAAATTGAAATGTGTTCAAATCCTCCTGCTACGATAGATTTCGAAAACTATAGAAATAACAGAAGTTAGAGAGATTTGGCGATAGTTGGAGGGTTGAGATTGGTTCCTTTTTTGTACAGGAGCACCTTTCCAGCAAGAAAAAAAAGGCCAGAGTAAAAAGACAGAGACGGAATAATTTAACAAGGTAGAATGCAAGCTTGAAAGCACAAGTTTTGAAAACTATAGGAGGAATACCATCAGAACCGTACGCTTTCTTGGTGTTAAGCTCTGAAAAAGCAGAAATAACACCTTTTGAAAGAAATTACAATATTAGCATATATAATATGTTGGAAGGAGGTGGTGAAGAAGGAATAGCTCTTGAATCGTCTAGAGAGGAATTAGATGTAAGGTTTGAGCAAGAGCTCAGCTTTAGTGGAGGGAAGGTTTAACGGCAGTTTATGTAAGACGGAAACATACTAAAAAAGGGCAAGATGGAAGAAAAGCAAGCTAAGAGTTACATATTTTTTTCAACATTACAGAAAGGACATGAGGAAGAGGAGCCAATAAGATTTATTGCATTTTCTTTAATGAGAAAAAGAATTTTTAGTGTCATGGAGAATAGATTTTGCACTATTCTGGGATGAAATATAAGTTGAAAGGGTTTCTAGAGTTTGAAGATGACAGTAATTCCTAAAGGCAGCATCCCTGCGGCTAATAGCACGAGAACAAGCAGAGTTAAACCAAGGTTATTCCGGTTTAGTTGAAGGTAAAGATCATAGGGTGCACGCCGCCATGCCAGAGAGAATTAGCTCGTGCTTTGCAACACTCCGAGAGACCCATTCCACGGAAGCTGTAGTCCATTCATGGGAAATCAAGGATTTACGACCCGCAAAGTCCGACTGTTAGCTAGCACCGAAGTGGGACAAGCTTAGTTCGGGATAAACTTGAGTTGGAATGGCAAACTTTGAAAGGACCAATTAAACTGATAATCAGGTTTGGTACTTGACGATGTGAATTATACTAAGAATAAGGATAAATAGAAGATATTAACCCAGGAATTCAACAGTCAAAGGTTCAACGAGTAAACAGAAATCCATAAAACAAGTGTCCTCCTTATTTGTGCATAGAAAGTGGTAAGAAGTTCATCAACTATTATCAGAATTAGAATAGAGCAATTGGCCACGGTGAATGTTGAAATCACCAAGAATTATAATTTCAGAGAAATGTGAAGAAGAGAGAGGATGTGTTCTAATTTGGAGCCTATGATAGCTTGAGCCATAAGGTAGAAAATTCGAAAGACTCCAAATTAGAGACACAAGTAAAAAACATCATTGTACACATTGGTACAATTGCTTTTGGCTGAAAATTGAGGGAAGAGATAGTAAGAGTCAACAGAGCAGAGCTTGAAGTCAGAACGCTCAAAAAACCTAAATTTCGGTTAAGAATAAGAGATGAGGTTTAGAGGAGGAGAGGTGATGTTCAACCAAATGAAAATTAGATTTAAAACCGAGAAGGTTGCAGAAATTTATGAAAAAAGGAGGC
>JABUQX010066259.1:0-20000 GCA_015478945.1 Trachelipus rathkii
GTATGTAATTTAAATGTATTGATGTGCCGAGGTGTGAGTGCCAGGTGAAGTGCAAGTGAGTGCCAATTGAATTTTTAAAGATACCAAATGTGATTTTCCTAACCCTTTTGATAGATAGCCAAGTCTCCTGCAAGAATTATTGTATAATTGTTCACCAGTCGAGCCGGTTAACAGTTTCAGATATTATGGAAACAATAGATGACCTTCAATGTTGTGTTTTCATGTCATCCATCAATAGTTGCAATAAGTACGCCAAAAGAAATGGCTTGGATAAATCCATCTTTATAGTGCACAAAATCGTGAATAAGTGACTCTTTCCTCGACTTCCATTTTCAAGCCTTTTTCATACTACGACTACTGCCCTGCTGAGGTCCGTTTAGAGAAATATGTCATCAGCCTGATATATATAACTATGTCCGGTTCCCTACCTCACCTATAGGCCATATTAGATATTAAGGGGTTAATATGAATTGGCATTTACTTCGTCTTGAATTCTTTGGTCTGTTATATCTCTATGTTACCTAAGTTGCATAAATGGATGGTATATTGCCTCACTTATGAAGCCGTATATTTCCCCTTCCTAATTTATTCAAATACTACTTTCATGTATATTCACACTTTCATTTAACACTACGACTAAACATTAGATTTATTGATTACACAACATAAATTATCATATCTTAATAGGACACTTAATATATCACTATCATATTTTAATCCCACTTTTACTAGTTTAAAAATACCCCATTTACGTACACTTACACATCACACCTGTCTACCCTCTACTAGCAGAAATTTACTACTTCCACAGCATTACTACTTATCACAACATTCCCTCGGGAAAATTTTTATTGCCCTCACATTCTTTTTGAAATGGGCCTCAATACCCTTTTTTTGATGCATTCTCAACGTTTGGTAATTTTTCCCAAGCCCATAAATCTCTATAAATTCCCAGCGGCATCATTTGATGCTCAAAACATTTGTAATGCCATATCATACATAATGTGTGGCTATGAACTTTGCCATCGTTATTGATTGAGTTCATACTTTGTATACCATCTTTTTAATGAGTTGCCGAAATTGAATTCATCTTTGATTGAAAAATCACACAACATGTTGATGGCGGTCATCTCCTACGCCACAAATCATAGAAAACACGAGATTAATATGTGTTGTAATTTGTCTTCCCCTAAGTTCATAATTATGGAACACCATGGCGTCTCGCGGTCCGCCCTCTCGCGGCGAATAGGCTGTTACAAACCCGCTACCTCGCAGGTGCGATCCCGCACGCGATTTGGCCCGGCCCGCCGCGTGCGACCAGCGGCGCTAAATATTTACCGGCGTTCCCGCCCGGCGTCGCGTCGTGTTACAGGGTCTTGCATAAGTGATATCCGCGACGAAGTGAAAATATTTATATATACTTATAAAGTCTATTGCATTTTTGTGTATTTCATACGTTTAAACATTTCCACCAAGAATTTTTCTTTTGGGCAAAGAATTAGTGGTATACTATCCGTGATCATTTCATATTTTTATTTTTCACTACTTAGACACACATTCTTTTATTAAAGAGACATTTTGCTGCGAACCATACCAAACGTAACTGCATATACAGACCTATGTTATTTAACACATATATTTATTAAACATTATAGGTATTTTCTTAATTGATTTAAAAGTTTAACGTTTATAAATTTTTTATGAAAATTTTGTTGTGTGGAATCACGAAGGCATACTTCATCCGCCCGTCTATCATGAGTGGATTCAGAACCATATCATTTTATTTTTTACTAACCGAATACTGTGGTAACGGGAGGGAAATTTGGTGATTAAAAACTGAGTTACGACGATTACATACCTTAGAAGCAGTTAGTTCTAGTTTTTAAAACTTAATCAGATGGTGTTACACCTAATGCATCCGATTTAGGGGGGGATTTTACGCCAAATGCATTTTGATTTGACGATATTTAAGATCTCTAGAATTAGCTTTTATAGCTGGACTATGATATTGTTTCAGACTATCATAATAATGCTTTAGCTAGCTTTTAAATTTTCCTTTTCCTCTGCCTATTTTTTTATAAAACATGAAAGCGTTTCTGATGGCGGTGATTTTAAACAAATCAATGAAACATTACTCTTATATAAAGAAATAAGTAATTACATATCGTGTAAAAAATGGCAAGTATCTGATATTCTATTATTTAATTCATATAGTAGGTGTTACAATATACAAGTACTACATGGAGAAAGATTTTAGTATTGGCTTGTTTTACTGCGTTTACGTTGCCTTTAACTTCGTCGTGCTTTACTGCCTCTTAACTTTCTGCTTGGTGATTCTGCGTTAACTCACAGTATCTATTACTATACCTTTTAAAGGCAGTAAAGCAGTAGAAAACTGACATAGGTTGTTACCTACACCTAGTGCGGATTAGTAATGCTTTGTTTACTGCTTTACTGATTTAAGTTTTGCTTGCTTTACTTGCTTTAACTTTTCTGCGTTACTGCTTTAACTCTCTGCTTACTGCTTAACTTTCTGCCTTTACTGCTTTAACTTTTTCTCTGACTTTTATCTGCTATATAAAACTCAATTGTTACTATATCTGGTTTAAACTCATTTATAGTCTATAAACAGATGTATGAGTTTTGGAAACTGATAATTTGTTTTAATACTTTTATATTGTTAATTTTATTTCTTGTTTATATTTATTTATTTCTTTATGAGTTTACATTGCTGTACCGTTGATGTATGTCGCTAAGTTTGGCTTTATAGTTTTTTACTTTTAATTTCGTCTGATTATTTATGACTCCTTTTAAACGTTTTCATTTTTTTATTCTTTTCTATATAATTTAGCTTGGTTATAGATACTTCATCTGTTATTCTTTTGAGGTGAGTTTTAGTTTTTGACTATAGATTGTGTAATTCACTTTATCTATTTATTTTCGATGATATTATGATTTTTATGCCCTTTAAGGTTGAGGTAATTAATAGATGTTTTTAATAAAGATGTCATAAATATTTTTAGCATAATAATTTATTTTTTATAAATTATATTTTAGTATTATATAATTATTTATATAATATTTGTTCTAAAAAGTTTAATTATATAATCAGTTACCATATTATTATAATTTACATTCTTCGTTACTGAAGATCATAAGTTGTATGTGATTATTATTATTTACGAACACACTTATTATCAAGAGCTTATCTACACGAACACTATGACTACAATCATCTATTCAGTTCACTCACGTATCTACCACTATGACAACATAGCATAATCTAAACACTAGCATTCACAGTGTTCGTTTTATCAACTTAATTAAATACTAACTGTTACAGCATTGTCATCTTATAATTATATGTATACAACTTAATTAACATAACATGTGTGTCTATCTATAGAAGCTGTGCGATGTGTGTAACCCATAGACAATCTTTACATTTTACACTTACATTCTCACGACACAGATTATACTCTACAACGGCATGATTGTATGGCTTTTACACTCACACATTAGATAATGAGGTTTTACTTTATTCTACTCACAGCACGAGAGGTTAGCTTAGCACTCACATCTAACACGATTACTTTTACAATCACAAAAGCAGATGTCTACTTAACACTCAGCCCACAGTTAAAATATTACTTATCAACATCTACAGACTTTATTCTTATCACAACATCACTACAGATTTTACTGTACACACACACCGCACACACCACACACACACACACACGCACACTCATTTCCGAATTCACAATCACACAACGACATTAAAACGTTAACAAATATAATTTATAAACTTATATCTTTATTAAAATTAAACCACGATTACATGTATATTACTCGCCATATTTTTGCTAAATATAACTAAAACTTATTTCACTACTTAGATGTTCTTAATTTACTATCTATAATAAATCAATCATTTATCTTTTGAAGAAAGAAATAATTTAATGTTGTCATTGAAAGATTTAATTTATGAATATCACACGTCAAATTTTAAAATAACGTTTACTAAACACTTTACTGAGATATTTTATTAAAAAACATATATATTTACTATAGCGTGTTAATGATTCCTGGTGTTTGGTAAGCTATTCAATTACTAAAAAGTATAAAATATCAGTTAAATAAATGGGTTCTAAAAGCCTTAAAAATGGCCTTGTTTTGGTGGAACTCATCTTCTCTCTGTAAAAATACACCATATGTCTTTATGCCGACTGTTTTGTCCTCTTTTTCCCTAGTGTGAATTCTTAATCTGCTATTTATTACATCATCTTTTTGTAGCCATTATTTTGTATTTTATGTATGAATAATAAATTCAAATATAGTATTAATAACTTCTCTGCTAACATAAATGTATTTTATTAAAATCTTTCCTAAGTTCTTATTTAAAATACACAAATTTATTTCACTTTTACATTTTATATTATTCGCTCGATGTTACTAAAAAATATTTCTAAAAGTTTTTTTTAAATAATTCGGATTTTCTTTTATTATTTATTATTATTATTTAATCCTATGTAACTATTAGACTAATCCATCTACGAATTTGTAAAACACACACGAAACCCGACACTCCTTACTAAGATTTAACGGAAACTGGAATCTCTCTTCCTGTAAATGTTGTATGTTATTAGGATAATCCTTTTTTGATTTATCACTCGGGGCTGATATTTAGGCCTAATTCCAGTCAAAAAATTATTTCAACTAACTTTCTTCTTCTGTACAATATACAATATCGATTAACGACAATGTAATGGTAAATGCTTCAGATTTTTCTTTCGATATTTTTTGCTAAAAAAGTTGCTGAAATTTAAGCCTTTTAATACCAGGGTGTTCGAAAAGGAAATTCCCTTGATTTTATGTAAAACAACCAACTAATTGTCATTATTTTTATTTTGTTTATTTTAAATATGAGTTTTCAAATCTGAAACATTGCTGGGATTCGGGTTATAGATCCTTAAGCAGGTCAGAGGAGAATGATTTACCTTTCTTGTGATGGTGGTGACGGGATGTGTATCCTTTTTGATTCGTTTCTATTATGACCTCGTATGTGTATTGGTCTTTTAGACATCTAATGTTTATTTCGCTTTTTTGGGTTTGGTTTTAAGGTATGAAAAAACAGTTTTTTTTCATTATGTCTTGTGAGCTTGCTTGTCTTTGTTTCGTTACCGTGTCGATGGATGAAAATTATGATTGATTGAAGCAGGTTTATGTTTTTTTGTTAGACCCAGACATCATTTTAAAATCATACCGTTTTAGCTGTGGTAAATCGGTGCACAGATATTTCGGTCTGTGCTCAGTCTTTTGAAAAGTGCTTTTCATTTTCATCTTAAAGGTTATTACATGGTGAATATTATATGCTTATGACCCTTATCTTAAACAGATATCCACCTCTTATAGAAGAGTATTGTACTTTCAAGTTTGATCAGTCAAAAAGATCCCTGTACTACGGTGTATTCATTCCGTGTGTTATGGATCAAAGAAAAAGCGTTGTATTGTTTTCAAATTACATTTACGAGTATATTACGGAAACGATTGAAAAACCAAACGGTATTTTTATTGTAACAGGTCCTACCGCAGCGGGTAAAACTACCAGCCTATATTGACCACTGCGACGGATTAATGAGCCATCGATCAATGGATATACTAAGTACAGCGATATTTTTAGATCTCACCGAAAGATTTAGGTTACTTAGTCTAAGATTGATGTGTGTGTTAGCGGTTGGTATTGGCAAATCTTACTCTACTGTCCCTTTTCTAAGTTATATGTAATTTCACACAGGATAGATGGAACATTTTCTATAGTTATGGTAAGGATTCTGTAATCATATTTTTTACATTGTATTTGTACTCAATAAGATATCAGTAATTAATTGGTTATTAAAAAAGGCCATCTAAATGTATGGCCTTTTTCTATTATTTATTGGATTTATAATTGCAGTCACTATGAGAAACCTAATAAACAATTCTTAGTACTGACTTCTCTGAAGGATCTATTCTATTTAGTTATGTTCCAGGTAAGTATTGTATTTGGTTCATTTAAGAAAAAATGTAATGGAGAGAGGTTGGCTCTCTAACATTGAAAATTCTTTATAAAATCCATTTTATATTGTAACTGATATTCAATTTTTATTTCTCAATCAAATTTACAAAACTATGGAGCGGAAGTATTTACGCTTCTGATCCTGACAGTAAACATACAACCTTATGATATCTAGAGATATATGAAACTTTTTACATATGTGAATAAGGATCGGATGGTATTGAAGAGGTAAGAAAATCTATTTGTAGAACAAAACTAACGCAAATGAATATGTCATATTTTGCAAACATTTTAAAATGTTTTAATTAATTGTAAATAGTCATTTAGTAACATCAGTGAAAAAATGTGAATGTTGCTCGATTCTCCTTGTTACCATTGCCCTCCCTATTTATACTATAATAAACCCTTATATTTAAAGAATTTTGAGTATATTATTAAAAGGTCTTCCCTGTTTCAATCTTTGATCCTTGTATATTAACTCATTAGTCTTATTATTAATATTTTATATTATATTTTTTTTAACGTAATAATTATAATTAATATTAAATGATATTTTTATATATATTATTTATTACTTATTATTTATATATTATTTATTTATTAATTATATGATTTTATTATTATAATATATTATATATTAATATTAATTATATTATTAATTATAATTCTATAATTTAGATATATCTATTATTATATATAAATCATTGTAAGTTAAATTGATATTTAATTTCCAATTATAATATAATTTGTTTATAATGATTGATTCTCTTATATTTAATAAAGGTGCCAAATAATATTTAAGATGGTCTGAATTTTTTTATATTTATAGTTTAAAGAAAATTTAATGAAAATCTAAGTTTTCTACAGGATATGATAAAAACATGTTTTTTTCATACCTTAAATAACCAAAAAGCGAGATTATTATACCTTAATTTGATAATTCTTCGAAACCAATCACATTACAGATGTCATATAGAAAGTTATAAAGGATTACTCCGTATCCTAACTCGACAAGGAAAGTAAACATTCCTTCTTACCTGCTTTAAAGGATCTTACCGATCCAGCGATGTTTCAGTTTGAAATATAGGTATTAAAATAATAATAACATTGATTCTCGATTCCTGTCGTATACTGGAATTTCCTTTGACCTGTATTAGGCTTTAAATCGCGTGGGATACTAAAAAAGGCTCTTTTCCTAAAATTTAGGCCTAAATTTAGGTAATATTACTTAACGTAGGTTATGCCGCCACATTTTTAATACAGAAAGAAGGTCAGTTTGAAAGATATTTTGACCTGGAAATTGGGCCTAAATCGCCCCGGGATACAATAAAAGGAGATTATCCTAACAACACATGTTTACAGAATGAGGAGGTCAGTTTCGGTATCTGTAAGGAGTGCGGCGTTGTTGTGTTTTTCTCGTGCATGGATTGTCAAGGTACATAGATAATAATAATATATAATAATAAAGAAAAAGCTTATATTATATTAAAAAACTTTGAAATATTTATTAGTTTACATTCGATTCGCGAATAATATAATGTATAAGTGAATAACTTGTTATATTATTAAATAAGAAACCTTAGAAAGATTTTAATAAATACATGTTATATTTAGTTTAGCAGAGAAGAACTATATATATTTTGATTATTTTAATATACTTATTACATACATTATATATGATGTAAAGCAGTTAGTCAATAGAACAAAACGTGGCATAAGCTTCGGTGGAATGAGAGGTGCTAGGGGTACGACCTTATCTGATTACTTGATTTATTGCTTTAATGGTAGAACAATTATTATGTTTTTAATTAAACATTTCATAAGAATATTTAGCAAAAGTTTTCGATATTGAAGTTATTAAAATTTTAAAGACAAAGAGTAGTATTAACAGTTATAATAAATCAAATATACAACGAGAAGTTGATTATTGTACACAGATGGTTTAAGAAACTTTTGAAATAATTTTAGTTTATATTTGAATGAGTAATAAAATAAATGTACGTGTTTATTTAAAACATAAAATTGTTTTAATAATATATATACCGTTATATGTCGTAAGTGAGTTGTCGGGTGTTGTGTGGCTTGTGTGTGTAGTGTGTGTTGTGTAAGTAATTGGTGTGTGGTATTAAATCTGTGTGTGTAAGTAGAAAAAGGTGTTTGAGTGTGTAAGTAAGTAAATCTGTGTGAGTGAAGTAAATCTGTGTGTGATTGTATGTAAATCTGTGTGTGAGTTCTAATTACTATACTGTGTGAGTGTAAGTTAAAAATCTGTGTGAGTGTAAGTAAAATCTGTCGTGTGTAAGTAAAATCTGTTGATTGAGTGTATAGATGTATAAATGTAAGTGTATGGGTACACATGTAGGTATTCATAGTGAATGTGTGTATAAGTGTCATAGTGAATGTGTGTATAAGTTTGTAAGTGTGATGTGTGTGTGTTGTGTGTTGTGTGAAATATAGTGTGTGTGTGTCATGTGTGTGTGTTGATGTGGTGTGTGTCGTTTTTCCTAAAATAATAATCAACAAGTAGCATGAAGTTGAAATAAAAATAATTAAAAATAAAATAATAATAAAATAATAATAAAAAGTAAAATAATAAAAAAATAAATAATAATAAAAGTAAAATAATAAAAATAAAAAATAAAAAGAATAAAAAGAATAAAAATAAAAAGTATTAAACAAAATAAGAATAAAATTAAAAGTAAAGAATAATTAAAAATAAAATAGATAATAAAAAAATAATAAAAAATAATAATAATAATAAATAAAAAATAATAATAAAATAAGTTACTTTTCAGAGTATAAAAGCAAAATAAAAAAAACATAATGGTTAACTAAAATATGATAGTTAAACAGAAAGCATGACGTATGTCGAAAGGAGTAACAGAGAAAGTTAAAGCAGTACAAGCAGAAAAGTTAAAGCAGTTAAAGCAGAAAGTTAAAGCTAGTAAAGCAGGAAAGTTTAAAGCAGTAAGAGCAGAAAGTTTAAAGACAGTAAGCAGTAAAACAAAAGCATTACTAATCCCCCCTAGGTGATAGGTAACACCTCTATTGACTTTTACTGCTTTACTGCATTTTTGAAGGTATGTAATGTTATTGTGAGTTAAAGCCAGTTTAAAAAGCAGAAAGTTTTAAAAGCAGGTAAAGCAGAAAGTTAAGCAGTTGTAATAGCAGTGGAAAAAACCAAAAGCATACTAACCCCTTAGATGTTAGGTAACACCTCTATTGATTTTACTGAATTTACTGCTTAAGGTATGTAATTGAGTTATATAAATATGTGAGTTAAAGCAGTCAAAAACATATTGAGTTAAAGCAGTAAGCACGAACGTTAAAGCAGGTACCCAGCAGAAAGTTAATGGCAGTAAAGCAGAAAGTTAAAGCAGTTAAAGCAGTAAAACAGAAAAGCGATACTAACTCCCCCCTAGGTGTAGGGTGAACACCTTCTAGTGTCTTTTACTGCTTTTACTGCTTTAACTTATTAATAATGTTAATGTTATTAAATAAAATTTCAAAACAAATTTGTAGTAAAATAAAAATGTTTAAAATACATCAGACACTCTGGTTTTTTTCTTTCTCTTTACATAATTTTTAAAAAATTATAGATTAAATAAAAGTTTATATATGTAAAAAATAATTGGTTAATAGTGAAATTATGTGTTCAAAGATGTATGTATGTTGTTGAAGTTTAATTGAAGAAAGATGTATGAAAGAGTTGGGTTAATAAATAAATTTCAATATTGACTAATAAAAATGATAATGTGGTTATTTAATGCAGCTTTTTAGAGAAGATTCTTGAAACCTTGAAATCTGAGCATAAATATGAATGACTTATAGATTATATATATTTTTCTATTTTTCGCGCAAGAGGATATTGCCGCTAGCTGCGGCGGAGCTGCACGCCGGCGGGAACAAGCAGCAAATATTGCGCGTGCGGCGCACGCGGCCGGGCTGGGAACGCGGCGATCGCACCTGCGGGTGCGGGTTGTCAGCCTTCGCGCGGAGTGCGCATGCGGCGCCCTGGTGTTCCAATTATGAACTAGGGGAAGACATTAATATTAACTCTGTTCTATGATGTGGCGTACGAGATGAAGCCTCAAAGGTGATTTTCATCAAAGATTGATCATCAAAATAGACGGTGGGGTATCAAAGATGACATTCATCAAAGAGAGTCATCAATGAGGAATGAACCTTACAAAGTTTGAGGCATCAATGTGAGGCATTTATGCGTGGGGCCATCAAAGTTTGGAGGCAATCAAAGTTCTGAAGGCATCAAAGCTGAGCAATCAAGAAATTTCTAGTGGGGTCGTGATGTGAGTGCCTAAGTGTAAGTGTATCTGACTGTGTGGGTGTGAGTGTAAGTGTATAATGGGTTAGTGTAAGTGTCTCATTATAGTGAAAGCTGATTATAAAGTGTCATAGTGAATGTGATGTATAAGTGTCGTAGTGTATGTGTGTATAAGTCTCATAGTGAAAAGAAAAAGACTCTCATAGTAGGAAGCATCCTAGCAACTGGTAATATACACCAATCGATTCCTCATAACTTATAACCTAGGGTAGACACCCTTTAGGGCTATTCTAGGCTCAGGGGAGGCTAGAAAAAGGCTTGAAAAAAGTGTATGGCCATCTGGCACTCAGTCTTGTTGCACCTACTGTGGCAAACTCACTTGGCTATCGATGCCCTGGCATCTCACTTGGTCACCTCCAATGTCACCTCATTGGCCACATGCATTGGCACTCACTTGGTTCACTCACTAGTGCACTCCATGCTGGCACATCATTCCTGTAATAGGGCGTCGATAGAACACTTAATAGAACATCACTAGATACTGCTTACGGTGATTGGGGAAATCCATTCAAAGCCATCATAGTCTAGCGTGCGGTGTCAATTTGAACCCACGGCTCATATGCAAGCGTTCAAGGCGAAAATACATCGGTCACCCCACAAGGCTTGTATTGACAATCAAAAAGGGCTAAGTCCTAAAGGAAGGAGCAAAAATATTACGTGGGTCAATCAATAAATTGATTGAACAGATTTTTATAAAATTTGCAGTATAAGCTGTAAATGTATCTGTCTAATGGGGTTAATGTAAGTCGTTCTAATATGGTAGAAAATGTCGCCGTGTATAAGTAGTCTATCAGTGAATGGTGTGTTATAAAGTGTGTGGTTGTGTGTGTGTTGTGTGTGTGTAGGTGTGTGTGTAGTGTAGGTGTGTGTGTGTGTGTAGCGTGTTCCAAGTTAGGATACGATCCATACATGCGTTTCATGTTAGGAACGAAATAGGTGCACGGTGTGGGCCACGAGTGCAGGGTAATAAAATATCTGCGAGTGGCGTGGGGCAAAAAATGACCCATGGAAGCATCAAAGGGTTGGTTGAAAAGGATTACGTGCGGCCAAATAAAATGGGACTCCTTTGGGTGAAGACCAAAGGGTGGTTTGGTCGAAAATTAACCGTTGCCCGGCAAAAACATGACCATGAAAAGATCCAAAGGGATGATCGAAAAAATTTTTCCGTGGGCCAAATTGACCCACGGAGACCAATAAATTTTACATAGGGCAAAAGATGACCCATGGAAGATCAAAGGGTTGGTCCGATTAATATCATGGTTCATAACTCCACATAGGTAACGACAGTTCAAAAGAGTGGGCTAACCTCCTAATGTGTTTAGCCAAAAATTACCGTGGGCAAAAGATGGCCCCCTACGGTCCCTTATCGAAACCCACTAATGACCTATGTGGAGTGGTGCCGTAAATTATAGCTCAGGGTGTATTTGGGATCTTCCTGGTATACCGCCTACAACGGTGGGCTTTACGCAAACCGTATTTTGGCGCATACCCTTCTTCGAAACGTGTCTGCTTAAGAATTCAGTGGTTTGCCGCTCCACCATAAACATTGGGGTTGCCGAAAAGAATTAGGGTTCTTCAAAAAATTAGGGTTCTTCAAAGAATTAGGGTCTGCAGAAAATTTGGGTTGCTCAAAATCAAAACACTTAGGGTTCTCACAAAATTAATCCGACTTTCCCCTGATAAAGACCACATGGTATGCGTAAAAATATCCTTTGGGTCCCAAAATTTGGGCCTCATGCAGATCTCATAAGGGTTGTTCCTCGTAAAAAAAGTTCAATGACCCAAAAGGTATTGTGAAGGCCAAACATCTACAGGTCAACCGTTTTTAAGGTCAGTGTAAAAATTCCAGCTCTCAAATAATAACAGATTCTTGAGTCTCTCCTCATCGCGGTCAGAATAAGGCAATAACTAGAGGGCGCGAAGGTCATTTTACGAACGATTATTGCGGTATTGACTGGACTAGGCTTATTCGATTTAATATAATCACTTTTACTTCCCCGATAAACAATGGTATTACAATATCATACTTATTAAAATAACTATACTAATAATCATATCAATATACTACATATAATACTATCCCTCTCTATAGACACTCACCTTTACTATATCTTATATACTTATTTAATATTCTCTTATTTATCGTATAATAATACAGTTTCACTTCTCGTCTATTTCTTACTTAGTATTTAGACATATATAATAATCTATATCATGGCTATATAATACTAATAAAATAAATAAAATAAAATGTTATTGCAAAAAATTGAGGGATAGGGTATGCTATATATATATAAGGTAGCTGGTACTTACTAAGAAACTTGAATGATATTAATATATATATATATATAATTATATAGTATATATATATAGATACGTTCTTGTTATTAATTAAGATCATGCGTCTTTATATTTTATTTTACTATATATATATATAATTTATTTATCTGAATATATTATCATCAGTACTATATATATACAAGGGTGAGCCTCATCTACCTTTGATATGTGAGATATAGTATATATAATAGTTATCTAAGTCATATACTATCGATATTTAGTATATAGTAGGTAATAATACTATATTATAGGTATATATAGTAATTAATTGATAGTATCATAAATAATGACTCATATATATATATGTAGTTATTACATATATTATATATTTTCACGGTTTATGGAGTTGAGTCAAAGCCAAAAGGCTTAAAAAATTGTCCGACTTATCCATGTCAATTGACCTCTGAAGAGGGTCATGTTGAAACTAATGTTCGTTTGGTGTTTATCTTTTCTATAGAACCGTAGTGGCGGTGGAGGAACTTATACCGCGTACCCCCCCTTATCTCCGCCTCGAGGCAACAAGGCGAGCATGCATGTATCTGACACCATGAGTTTGTGTAATTGGTCCTCAGACTAGTTCGCTGCGAGTTTCCTTCGTTCCTGCCACCCGTTCTGTTAGAATTCTCTCCATTCTTCTGTGTTGTCTGCTGAATTTAATATTCACCACTTCAAGCTGGCGTCTGCAGTTATCTGCTTATTGGTTATGTCTCGATCTGAGGCATGGTACACCCCCTCCTTCCAATATGCTCTGCCCGTGAGTAGGTGGTGAAACTGTAAAAAATAATTTATAATATATATATTATATTATTATATTTAAATATATATAATATATATATATATAATATATAATATATTATATATAATATATATATTAATTAATATATATATATATTTATAATAATATATATATATATTATTTAATATATATATATATTAATATTAATATATATATTATTAATATATATATAATAATTATAATACTAATATAATATATTATATATATATACTATGAATATATTAGTATACTATATTATATATATATACTATATAATATATATATTATTAAATATTCATTATTTATTTAGTAAATAAATGAACTTAGTGGAAGGTAAAAGAAAATTGCTCTCTGGGTCGCAACCAACGCATGTTCGACTGAGACCGACCTTACTCGGCCTCTGACCGACTGACCATTCTCTGAACCAAAAAAAGTTAAGATTCCAAAGAACAAGCTCTTCAAAGAACCGAACCCTTCAGAAGCGATTCAACAGGTTTCACCCTCGTCCTTCACTCGTGCTGCTGGATTTAACTAGATGTAAATACTGCAATAGACCGCAGCTATTTGTATATAAATATACTATACTTGGGGAAAGTAAAGAAATCTGTGTTAGCCTCCTCTGGGGCTCGAACCCACGCATGTTGACGATGAGACCGACATATTGCCTTTATTCTGAGGCACATTCTCTATACCAAAAAAAGTTAGATTAAAGAAGCTTTCAAACGACCAAGCCCCCTCAAGGGCCCGATATCAACCCATCACGGCTATAGAAGCTTCCCGGTATGTCACAGTCTCCAACAGTCGCAACATGCGTTGGGTCGACCGAAGTAAAATTTTTTACTAAAATAAGTTTTAATATATTACACATATATTATATAATATATATATATAATACTTATATTAAATTATATATATATATTTTATATATATATATCTTTATTATTATTAAATATATTAGTACTATATATATCCTATACTATATAATATTATATATACTTTATAACTAATATTACTTAGTAACGCATATAACATAATAACCTATACCTATATATACCTAATACTACTATCATACTATAATAACCTCAGTATATATCATATACTACTACCTTCACTACTATATATCTATTATATATTACTTCATTTACTTTACCCTCCACTAGTTCCTTATTTACTTAAAAATTCCTAAAACATACATTCATATTTTTCATTCTAAGTAATCTTATCCAGATAGATATACCCTAGAATATAGTAGGTATATAAATATATAATATATATATATATATATATGATACTATATATATATATATTCATGATAGTATAACTATAATATATATAATATATATATATATGTTAATATACTATATTATATATATTATATCTATACTAATAATACTATATATGATATATATATATATATCTTACATTTAATTAATTAATGACAAATTAAAATAATCATAGCTCACTAAATTTAATATATAATTAAGTTATCATTAAATGCATTATGATTGACATAAAAACTGAGGTTACCTATTATAATAAATATAACTAATATTAATTATATATACTATATATAATATATATATATAATATATATACTTAACATATTATTATATATATTTATATATATATATATATAATAGATTATATATATTATATATCTATATATATAAATATATAATATATTAATACTATATAACCTATATATATATATATAAATATACTAATAGTACAGGATATTAACTATAATATCATTATCTTTATTCGCTTTTATAAATATATACTTATCTATATATAATATATATAGTATAGTAATAATCTTTTATATATATAATACTATTAATGCTATATATATTAATAATATATAATAATCATCTCGGCTCATATGGGGAACTGCACACAACAGTTTATAAGTACTTTTTTTACCGCGAGTGAAACCCAGCCCTCTGCCCAATATCGATTAGCAGTACTCCATACAGGGCGGATGAAATCCTTAGGAGCATTAATTTAGAATAACTGAGATATGGGTAGAAAAAAAAATGGAATGATTTCCATTTTCACAATTGTTTTGTTTATTTAATTATAAAGGCCTAAGGATGGGTTACACGCACAAAACATGATACAACACGACACACACACACTACACGATCAAACACTTAAAAGCTAAAAAACCCACCCATACACACACACCATCACACACACACACACACATTAATAATATATAAACTTATTTATATATATAGAGACTTATTATTACTTATTTCTAATATGTTAGCGATATTTCATATTTATTTCAGAAAATTTATAATATATTAGAGGCAGTTTATCTATTTCATTACCATTGATAGTGACAATAAAATATTTATTAAGTATCTCTAATATATTAGAGATAATAATAGGATATAAATATAATATTATATATAAATATATATTATATATTAAATATACTAAATATAGATATATATCATATAATTAGAGAGGGTATACTAATATACTCTGTATTTAGTTTTATAATTAGGGTACTGCATCTACATATATATAAACTATATATATATATATATTATATATAATTTTATAATTACTTATACCATAATAATTCAGTGATAATTTACATAATACTAATAATAGCTATATATATATAGTATATATTCGGTAATATATATATATATACTGTAACCCCTTGGGTATATATATATATCACATAATATTTTCCTCATTTAACCTTTGTGTAATATAAAATATATAATATATAATATATTGATATCATAATCACACGATATAGGACGAGAAGAGATTGCAACTGTAAAATTTTAATACTAGTGTATTTTCCAATATTTTATATATTAGACTGCATTTATTAATAGTCATTTTTAATGTATTCAAGTATCTCAGCTATTTAATTAAATATTGATAATGAGTATATTCAATTATAAGCTGTACTAATCAATAATTGCTACAGAAATTTCATAAGAGTTTAAAAAAAAAAAAAAAAAAAAAAAAAAAAAAAAAAAAAAAAAAAAAAAACAATGCTTCAAAGTTCAAACGAGTTATCTACACAACCAGTCTTCTAGTCGGCTGACTCAGCATTTAATCTTCTTTACAGAGCATTTTTTTTTATTATTCGAAAGCAGTTATTGTTATCATTGTGTGCGTTCTATGGTTTCAGCATCCGCCAATCAAAAAGTCACGCATCTTCAAAGAGCAATTTTTTGCACTCTCCGTTTGATGGAAATTATTCTGAAATTAAATTGAGAGACTGGAAAAAGTTGTGTGCATCTGCATGATGGGAATCATCTGCATCATCTGCAGACTTGAATATATTGAGTTTTCTGTAAGATTTTTATTAAGACTATCAACAGTTTGGGTAAAATATCCTCTTAAAAAAAAGACGGGTTTTGTGCCATAACACGACATATCATCTTCTGTAAAAAAAAAATAAATATATATTTTTCGGTACTGGAAGAAGAACGGTTCTTCGATACTGGTAGAGCAAATACTCTTATTTGAGAGAATCAATCCCTTGACTCCTAAAAGAAGTTCTCTTTCAGAGAAAACTTTTGAAAAGATTGTCTTTGCTCTGCATTAACAATGTTGCTCGGCATTAACAGTGATTTAAAAAAAAGAAACCCGTCATGTTACTCATGTTTATGCTTTCATTTAAATTAAGTTTGATCGACACAAACCTGCAGTGCCGTACGGTGCGATGCAGCACACATTTGCCGTGCACTGGTGCTGTGCGGTGCCACATAATTGCAATACTCTGGTGCGTTAAGTTGTAGAAAAATCCTGCGTTCAACGTTAATTCTTTTATATTAACGTTAAATCAACCTGCATAAGATTATCAATATAGTCTTAGAAATGGTTTCTAACTTTTCTTTCATCCCGGGACTTCGAAGCCCCTTCTTATAATGTTATAGATCTCATCGTTCCAGGTACTAGGAATAGGTCTAACTAATTATTGGCGTTTCCACCTGTTATGCCTTGAAAATAATCCGTATAATCTATAATTATAGTTAATAATCTATAATTATATTATTATCTTCGTTCAATGCTAGTTCAAATGTTATTTAATCAAATTTTCAAATACTCAATTTTGTATTTATTGTTGTTTATTATTTATTTTTTTTTAAATATGGTATTTAAATGAGATGTATTTTTTTTTGAATTTTGTATTTAATTATAGGATTATATTTATGTATTTTGTTATCTGAAAAGTGTATGCTATATTTTGCTAACTTTATTAATTGTGAAAGGTATATTCAAGCCGATTAATATCATATAATTTACTAATTATATTGTATCTATTTAATTTATCTATTTTAATTTTCCATTATCATTAATACTTATTTATTGAATTATATTTATTATTAATTTTTATATAATTATTAGAATTTATTTATATTTCAAATATGTATAGATTTATATTATTATATAATTTATTAATTCTATTATTAATTCTATATTTTAATGTATTATTATATTTAATATAATTATTTTATTTAATAGTTATAATTATTATATATTAATCTTATACAATTTGTAAACTATGGTGTTTAGTATTTATAATGCGATTATTTTATTTTTGAATTTATTATATGTGTATTTATATGATTCGTTATCATTAACAAGCATTATTTTTTATAGTCTCTTCTCTTCTCTCTCTCCTCTCTTACTCTACTTCATCTCTCATCACTCTACTCTATCATCTCTCTCTATTACTCGCTTCTATAACTTACACACTAACACAACACAAAACCACACACCACACACAACACACACTCACATATCACACTATAATCACATTGACATGAAGGTCGCTGGACAGTTTGTAAGTACGCTTATGTTTAACTATACAGAGAATGTCCAAAAAGGATATCTACTCTCAGTAGTAAGCTAATTATCTAACAAAATCTCCAGAGAGATCCCTAAAGGACAATATATTATTAAGGAAATTAGTGTTTATTTATAATAACAATATTCATTCCCCCTTAATCATAGTACCCTTACCCATGAATAATTTATGTAATTCAGTCTTCCTGTATAATTGGTTATAAATATATAATATATATATAGTAAATACTATAATAATATATATTATTATATATATAATATTATATATATATATATATATACTATATCGAGCCGTGAATACATTAATAATCTATCTATAATTATGGATGACATATAAGATTAAAAATATTAAATGTAAAAATTCGCTCTCTCCTAGATTGGAAACATTTCATTTATATAGTTATTTAATTACGTTATGTTCGAATTCTGTATAAATTTATACTAAATATATTATTTAATATTATTGAGAGAGAGAAGAAGAGAGACCGAGGCATTGGTATGAAACTAACATTATTTGCTTAGATAGATATAGAGATGAATGAGTGAGCACCGCGAGAGAGAGAAATAAAAATAATAACTCTGAATTATAAATAAATTGAGATTACATATTATTTGAATTTACTCTAATTACAAAAAAAGGGTGAAGTAAGAGAAATCAGTCTAGTAATACTATTATATTGCTAGAACTCAATTACTACTTTTATATACTATTATGAATTAATGTACTCCTCCGTCGTAAAAATTTATTACTATTTATTAAATATTTGATGCAACTCGAATCTAGTTTTTATGTTCTGAGCCATTACTAGTAGAGCGTGAGTGTGTTTAGAGAGTGAATGGAGTGTCATTGTAGCTAAAACCTAATACGAGCATTACTACAATTTAATAATTCAAGAATGCAAAGCCAATTTTATAATAAATCATATATGATAAACATTGAAAAGTCATATTATATTATAATCTAGTTTTATTTTATAATAAATCATATATTATAAACATTTTATTTTATAATAAATCATATATGATAAACATTGAAAGTCATATTATTTTATAATCTATTATTTTATAATAAATTATATATGATAAACATTTTTTTTATAATAAATCATATATGATAAACATAATAAATCATATATGATAAACATTTTTTTTATAATAAATCATATATGATAAACATTTTTTTTATAATAAATCATATGTCATAAACATTGAAAAGTCATATTATTTTATAATCTAGTTTTATTTTATAATAAATCATATATGATAAACATTTTATTTTATAATAAATCATATATGATAAAAATTTTTTTTACAATTAATATTCCCATATATGATTATACATTTTTATAATAAATCGTATATGTCATAAAACTTGAAAAGTCATATTATTTTATGGCTAGTTTTTTATTTTATAATAAATCATATATGATAAATATTTTATTTTATAATAAATCATATATGATAAACATTGAAAAGTCATATTATAAACTACATTTTAAAGAAGCGCTATGCTTAAGCTAATTATTCCTTCCTTGTAGAGTGCATCCATTTGTTCACAATATTATATTTATTAATTACAAGAATATGAAATATGAGCATTTCTTTGGGATAGTTCGAAGTGACTCTATCGGAAGAGC
>JABUQX010066259.1:22500-32500 GCA_015478945.1 Trachelipus rathkii
TATATATATATAGAGTTAATATATGGCATGGAGAATGAGTTTTTAGCCACAATCTATTAATATAATTGTAACAGGTGCGTATTTGGGACCCAACTCAATGGACCCCATCAACCTCTTTCCATAACCACCGACCTCAATGAAAGAGATTTTGAAGATTGTATGGCTCTTTGCACCTAGTATGAAATTCAAACAGCGGGAAGGTTGTGCTGAGAGACATCAATTTTTCTGCCTTTTTCTGCCGAGAGTCTGTTTCTCTTTTTCATCATATATTAGCCTCCAGCATTAAAGTAATATTTCCTCACTGTGGAAGATCAGTTGGAGGACAGGTATTTCTTGCAAGTTTACTTAAGCGCCGTGGGTAAACATTTTGCATTTTGCTTAACACTCCACCAACTGATAGGATCTTCATTTGATTTGTATTCAGTCGTTTTCAGTGTGACAGTTTTCAATCACACCGGCATCTCTTTGATGGCCGCGGATGTTTCATCATTGATCAGAAATTTCTTCCAGTGAATTCTGCTGGCTGATTTCGCTAAAGATGTTAGTGCTAGTAAAATTTCATTTTTTTCTTTTAATGATCACAACAATGAGAACGATCGTTAGACTAAAAAGCTTCTAGTTTACCCTCGCGTAAAAGTAAAGATTTTGCTTTAATCCTCTCCACCCTAACCTGACGGACCAACACTGGTAATCAACGTTTTTCCTTCCATAAGCCAACCTGCAAAATTTCACACCTTGCTGGTAATACGTGTTTCATCACCACTGGACGCAGAAATTTTCCATAGCCGCTGACCACTTTGAAGGTGTTGGTTCTGTATAGATTTTAGCTTTTCCTTTCAATCGCAACATAAAGCAACGATCTTAACTGCCCTATCATCGTTACAACTGTTTATAACGGCACCTAAGTGAAGCTAAAAATATGTGAAAGCCAGCTCACACTCACGAAACTGTTACATCACATTCTTTCATTCTTTTTAAAAACCGTCATCATTTTCAGAAGCAAAAAATTGAGGTAAATGATTTCGAAGGAAAGAAGAGATTAAGAGAGCAAGATAGTATACAGAATAGAGGGCAGATTTCTTTTTTTGGCAGGGTTTCCTTCATTGGTCAAGGAAGTGAATGCAAAGCAGATATGATGCTTATTTTCCGTAGCCTCACGATTGTTTGAATCATGAACATGAACTGGCTTACGAAGCAGGAAAGCCTTATGCCATGAATGTATTTCTTTTTCATCACTGAAGTGAAGGTACTCATCTTCTGAAGGGAATGTGTTTTTGATAATATCAAAAGATATTTAACATCGCCGTTTTTATTTGCCTTCTAAATTGTTTACATATTGTTGTTTAATTTTGTAGAGATCCTTCATATGTATTTTTTATTGTAAATTCTTTTTTATATTGCACATGGCTTCATGCGTTCCACAGGGAACGGCGGACCCGGACTCGACGCGATCCTTGGTCATCGCGATGCTCCGCGACGCGGTGTCGCGTTTAGGCAGCTTCATTAATATGATATAGTTATAAGTATGGCGGCGGTATATACTACAGCATATATATATGGCGCGATAGAGGAGTATATATGATATATATTAGTTATATATATATAAGAGTGGTTATAGTAGGTGGTGATATATATATATATACATATATAAGTATATAGCGCGGTGTTATGGCGCGGCAGAGTATAATATATATATGTATATATGATATATATATATGCGCGCATATATATATATATATATAGAGAGTATAGGTAGTTATATATATGTTATTATTAAGGGTATATATATTGGTATATGATATATATATATATATATATATATATATAGTATGGTATAAGAGGTGAGGTATATGGCATATATATATATATATATATTTATTTCAACGTAATCAAATCATCACATGACACATAGAGACACTAGCATGCTCCACTCACATGAACGAATAATAAAAAAGATGTTTATCTTAAGAAGTTAACTTGCTACCAATGTTGTAGACAACGGGTCTCGAAAAGGCCCGCGGGCCGAGGCAGGCTCGCGAGCCTCACAAATCCCCCAAAAAATTTATCTTAAGAAGTTAACTTGCTGGGCACAACAATGTTGTAGACGCGGGTTCGAAAAGGCCCGCGGGCCAATACAGGTCCGCGATCTTCCCCAATCCGGCCCGCACTTTCAAAGATCCATATTTTTCTAACCGTTGGGTTCCAGTAAATTTGGAGTAATTCTCAGAATGTTCAGTTACATAATGAGTATTGGTATAAGGTAAAGGTCTTGGAAAGAATGATATTGCTCGTCGTAGCCTGAGCACATTGCCTATTATTACTTGATTCAATCACGAAATATTGAAACCCCGTATTTCTGAAGAGTCTTGGCCCTTAGGGTGAGTTGGTGTGGCCCTTTTAAAAGTTGAGATCCTCCTGTTCTGAGGCTAATCAATAAAGTTTGATTTTAAATGGTTATTGATTTTAAATTATTTATGTTGCCTCTGATGGGAAATGACCAAAGGCTCTCATGCAATCCACTAGAGTTGAAGAAAGTATATTTCTCAAAGAAAGACGAAAATATTTGTATTTAAAATAGAACTAATTTTTATTTTTAAATTATTTGCAAATCAGAATTAACAGATTTTAAATATAATTAAAATCCAATTTAAACATTACAATAGTTGATAAATACTGATAAATAAAGTAATTGTTTAAAATTACTTTTTCTTTCATAGAAAAAGGAACAATATAAAAGAAGAAAAAATACCCAATAATACCCACCAGGAACCTTTCTTAAGAAATGAAAGATGGTCAAAAACCAAACACATGAAGAAAATTCTATAGCATAGACAAAACTAAAAAGATTGAAGGAAGCACGACAAGCACACTGAGAGAAAAATGTATATTTAAAATAAGTATAAGTATTTTATTTTCAAAAATATGTTACTTGAAAATAAAATATTTATATTTAATTTAAATATACATGTATGTTTAAATTAAATGTAGATATTTTATTTTCAAATATATTTTATTTGAAAAGAAAATATTTATATTTAATTGAATTATAAGTATGTTTAAATTAAATATAAATATTATATTTTCAGAATTTTATTTTAAAAGAAAATATCTTTAAAGTGGTGGAAGAATATTTTGTGCTACTTGAAATTTTTGCAAATATTTTATTTTCAAAAATATTTAATTTGAAAATAAAATATTTATATTTAATTTAAATTTATTTGAAAATAAAATATTTATATTTAATTTAATTATATGTATGTTTAAATTAAACATAAATATTTTATTTTCAAAAATATTTTATTTTAGAGTAAAATTTTTATATTTAATTTAAATATATATCTGTGTGTTTAAATTAAATATAAATAATTTATTTTCAAAAATATTTGCATGTTTAATTGAAATATACTTTTCTCTCAGTGCGGCTATTGCTTCCATTCTTCACTAAATGAGGAAGTTGGATTTATTCGTCATGCAATTGTGTAATTTCAAATAGAATAATGGTTACTGACTGTAAAACTTAATGAATATCGAAACATTGAATAATAAATTGAAGGTTTCAAGTTTCCTTCAATATTAATATAGTTTCAATTATAAATATAAACTCTCATTTAAACAGCCATTAATCTTTTCCTTTAAAATTGCAAACGGTTTTCCTTTCTATTTGTCAATGAAAGTGATTTGACAAAATGGAAATAATTATCTTTTCTCTTTTTATTATTATTATTATTATTATTATTATTATTATTATTATTATTATTATTATTATTATTATTATTATTATTATTATTATTATTATTATTATTATTATTATTATTATTATTAGTAGTAGTAGTAGTAGTAGTAGTAGTAGTAGTAGTAGTAGTAGTAGTAGTAGTGTTAGTATTGGTTAACGTTTTTTGATGACTGCTTGATAGGTGATCATTCTCTCATTATAACTGCTCAGGGCTGAGCTGATTTGGCAATGGAATTTTTTCGCACCCTACGCCCCAAAATCTGAAATTATCATATTTTTCAATTTTCACCAAATTATTGGCACAAACAAGAAAATTGCAGCTTTTTCTGATCCCAAAAATCTTTTACTTTGAATTTTCATTTTTTGAGACTGTTTTTGACAGGAGTTCAGAAGTTCATATCCTACATTTTTTTTTGGAAATGATTTGAAACGAACTATCCAGAGAAATGACTATTACCTAAAAAAATTAATTTTTTTTTCTACAGGTTCTTCTTTAGTGTAGACAATTAATTACAGTAAAGATTTTATTTATGAGAAAATAGGCCAATAATCGAATTTCATTATCAGTAGAACTTCTCAATAGAAATTTTATAAACTTGTGACAGTGGTTCAATTTACAACAAAAAATACTTTCAATTATTTAAGCCTTTTGTTAAGATAATTGCGCAATTTCATAGTTCTTTTCTTTTATGAGTTTTTCGTAACAGTAACTCATTTGGGATGTTGTAAAATTTTTTTTAAACAATTTTTATACCCTTTTTTTTTTTTTTAATTTAAACATTGTTGCTGTAACTGATGTTTTTGAGTTCTTTTTAGTTTTTTAAATTTAATACGCAGATTCATCCAGGTGATACTTAGTGAAGTGGCTCAGAGCTCAACAAAAAATTTACAGAGCTAGTTCTTTGTCTACGGCATATTTGAAGTCTGAGATAAAGCAACTGTCGTACATCTGGAAACATTTAAGAAAAAGTTAATTCTGAAAATTTAATTTTAATTAAATCGTCATATTTTCATAGATAATATTCTGTAGTGTTCCTTTGGACGTAGGATGTATAAGGAACAGCTTCGTTACCCAGCAAAACATCTGAATGAAACCCAAAGAAATTTTATTCAATTGCCAAATCTTAAGACTGGTGAACTAATATTCTCACCATGTCTTTAGGTAGAAAGGGGTGAAATTAATATGAAAATCAAGGGTTTCTTGCTTACTAGTATTATGGATACCTGATTTGAAACCCCGGCCTTTATTTCCAGCAACACTAATGGAAATGGTTTGGAAATGTTTTCAGCTGTAGATGATACAAAACCAAGATCTTCAATTTGAGAAAACGCAAGATGGTTATTTACTTTTAGTTTTGCTATTTTACTATCTATTCTTTGTGTTTTCATCTTTTAGCATCTCATGTTACATTTTATATGCGAAGTTTCAAGAATATTTTGCTTTATTCTTAAAACTGGTGTTGGACGTCCTTTCTTGTCGTTACTAGTTTTCTTTTTTTCCCTCTTCCTCTTCCTCTTCCTCTTCCCTTACCTCTTCCTCTTCCCTCTCCTCTCTCTTCCTCTCCTCCTCTTCCCCTTCCTCTTCCATCAATTCCTCCTTCCTCTTCCCTCTTCCCTCTCTTCCTCTTCCCTTTTCCTCTCTCTTCATCTTCCCCTTCCTACCCTGTTCCCAGCTTATAGTCTACCCTTGTGTTTTGTCTTAGATGATATCTTAACACAGATGTTGTCCTTAATTTCAGAGGGGATATTACTTAAGACTGCAGATTTTATACTTTTCGATGTCAACAAATAAAATATGGAAGTAATTCTAAACCACAGAGGATGATTATTGCTCCATCACGCAATTGCTTAAACAGTTTTCACAAAAAAAGTTGATCTCAAGCGTATATTCTCACACGTACAAGTCTATTAATGTATTAAAGTCAGTATATTGTCAAGACTTCGAATAGGACTCAAGTTATTGCCACGCTATCCAGTCGGTTAGAGTCAGTTTAAATTCCTGGATCAGCTGATTACAAAATTAACTAAATTTTTTAACAGGTCCTGACTTTATATAAAATTTTTTACCAGGTCCCGACCGTTTTTTATTATATTCTTGTTTTTGAGTTCAGGTTGTAGGAATTTTTTTTTCTCTGAACAATTACTCCAATTTATATAAGAGTGTAAGTACCGCCCTTGTATGGAGTACTGTTCTCACATTTGAGGGGGGCTCCGGTTTCACTCTTATTTTAGATAGGTTAAGGCTAAAAGAAGTGGCTAAATGTCCTACTTTCAACTCCTTATGACCATTCCCTGTTAACTTGATGCTGCAGAACCAACTCTTTACGGGATAGAGTAACACCAGCGTATACCAGGAGCGACCATTCGCATCTAATTATCGTCCTCGTAGCACACAAGGGGGGTGCCCCTGCTTCTTCTCATGAATTCTGAATGATATTTGAAACCTCACATACTGCTCTTGTGGTGCATCCTTTTTCAAAACACCTTTTGTGGAACTCCATGCCCTCATCTGTTTTTCCTGCTGTATTCAATCTTCCTCTCTTTAAGTCCCCCGTCTACTTTTGTGACCTCAGAGATTTGTGATAGACTTGGGGTAAGGCTTGTTTTCCAATTTATTACGATTGCTAATGCGAATAGTTTTCTTTAATATTTGTAATGCTCAAAGTAACGCAAGATGAATAATTGTTTTTAATATTCAAAGTGATATGTGTTTGCAATATTAGAAAACCTGGCAAGTATTCGCATTCACGTAATGCGAATATCGAATAGATTCGTTCTATCTCTACTGCTATTGATATGTAGATAGCCTAGAGTTTTAATATACAGTAGATGATCATTTCAAAGGTGAGATTATATGTTCATAGTAATCACGGTACTTGATGATATACAACTCACTGGCGTAACCTCTTATATTGACTGAAAATGGGTAAGGTGATGGATTGCCAAGACTCTGCAAGTTAAGATATATTTTGGAGTGTGTCTAATCTCGGTAGTTGATTTGCATGGCAGCATGTAGATAGTTTACATCTACATAATAATAATAATTAATTTATTAATACAATTAGTTTAAGGAGGTAATGAACAAAAATAATAATACTAATAATAACATAATAATAATAATTAATAATAATAATAATACTAATGATTTAATGTATAATAATAATAATGAATAATAATAATAATAATAATAATAATAATAATAATAATAATAAAACTCCTTTGCTTTATCAAATATTATCAGAAATAAATCATAAAATATATTATTTATATTTCTAATCGTTTTTCACACCAAATTTTATCGAATTAAAGTATTTAAATTAAATTATAATCTTTAATAATAAACTTTATTTCCATTTTTGCCTTATTATTTATTTATCAGGATCGTTTTGTGTTTTGTTTTTTGTTTTGTTTGATTATTTTTTTTGCATTATTTTTTTTTTTATCATAAATAAGATTGATATGAATATATATATATATTATGATTTTTATATATATATATTATACATATATATATAATATATATATATATAAAAGAGTATATATATATATATATATATATATATATATATATAAAAAAATAATATTATGTTATATATATATGCTATATATATATATGAAGAAAGTAAGATATATATATAAAAAAAGTATATATATATATATATATATATAAAAAAAGTATATATATAAAGTACACATATATATAATTAGTTATTCATTTTGAGTTTGTTTTGGACAACCGTACCGAGTCTTTTAGGGGATTGAAACTTATAAGAAAAGTTTATTATGAGTCGAAAGAACAATGTATGGCATTTACTTTTTAAAGATTATTTCATTTAAATGTTGGCCGCGGCGCGATTACGGTTTAAATGGTCCATCCTGAAGTTCCAATCGTGGACGACGCATCTTCCCTCATGGGCAGGAAAACGTCCCCTCTGTCCCCGCCTGCTTCCGAGCCCCTAATATTATTTCAAACACTGATTATGATTTTTGTAATGTTTATAAAAAACATGACTAAATATGTATCTGGTTTTTCTGTAAGTGTCATATATTTCCTTTGAGATATTCATTTTTATTTTATCTAATCTTTAAATTTTAAATTTCTTTTGTAATAAGCTTTATGTTTATCTCAAATATAAATAAATGTTTTTAATTGAGAAACTATCTTTTTAATTATTTCATTTAAAAATTTCTTTTCTAAATGATTGCATCAGAATATACATTTAAATGATATTTACAACTTTTTGAATCATGTCTGTCACTACTAATTCATTGCTAGTATCATATACTAGCAATATGTTGAAAAACCAAACTGAAGAGTCGTAAGACATAGAAGGGCTCATACAGAGCAGGTTACTAAGGCGGGCAGGCAGCAGGCGGTGGCGGAAGATATGAGCATATATAGCAGGTGAAGAAAGAGCAGCAGCAGCAGGCGTTATATAGTATACATATATATGGTATAGTTATATATATATGAGCAGTATATATATATATATTATTATATATATAAAAAGATATTCAGATACACAAATAGAGTAAATAGAGTATATAGTTTTATATAGCATATATATATATATATATATATATATATATATATATATATATATATAAAGTAAATATATATATATATATATATATATATATATATATATATATATATATATATATATTATATATATATATATATATATATATATATATATATATATATATACATATATATATACTAAAGCCCTGTCCCCCCCGCTCTTTGGTATGGAAAACGTCCCCCTGTGTTCCCAGTCACTTGAGCCCCCCAGCATTGCCGTTTTTACCACTCCTACAACAATATATATATATATATACAGTATAGTATATGTTATTATTATATATATACATATATATATATATATATATACATATATTATTATATATACATATATATATATATATATATATATACAAATATATATATATAATAAAATATTATATTAGCAAGAATAGCAGGTATATAATATTATTATTATGGTATATATATATTATTATATATGTTATTATTACTTACATATATATTATATATTAAGAGTTATATATATATTTATATATTATTATGCTATATATATATATAGTTATTATTATATACATATTATAGTATATATATATATATATATATATATATATACATGTTATATATATATAGATATATATATATATATATATATGCAGATATATATATATATATGCTCTGTAAAAATAGCCAATATTATTTTATTTATTTATTGGTTTTTATTTACATTTTCCTAACTTAAAATTTTGCAAGGATTCCAAAAATGTGTTTTTCGCTGTAGCTATTGTAGTTTTTGAGATATGATTTTTTTTACAGTTTCCGCAATAAAATTTTGCCAGGATTCCAACAATTTATTCTTTCTGTTGCTATTGTAGTTTTTGAATATAATTTATTGATTGAGTTGTGGTTTTAAACCAAATATCAACTATATAGGTAGTAGCATATATATATATATTATATATATGAAGTATATATATATATATATATATATAAGATATTATATATATATATGTTATATATAAGAAGATATGTTATATATATATATATATGTTATTATTATTATATATATATATATATTATATATACATATTATGCATTTATTATTATTAGTTATATTATTATGTTATTGTTATATATATATATATATATTATTATTATACTATGATATATATTATATATGTTATATTATTTTTGGCTACATAGTATATACAGTATATATATATATACATATATGGTTATTATTATTGTCTATATTATATATATATATATACTATATATATATATATATATATATATATATATATATATATATATTTATATATATATATATATATATATATTATTATATATATATCTATATATATATATATAAATATATATAGTTATATGTTATATATACATATAGCATAGTATATATATATAAATATATATATATATTATATTATATATATTATTATTATTAGTTATTATTATATAACATATATATATATATATATATATATATATATATATATTATAAGTTATTATACATATTATTATTATATTATATATATATTATTGTTGGTTATATATATATATATTATATATTAATTGACTCGCTCTTCAAGAAAACATCACATTAATATATGTATATTATTATTATATATATATATATATGATATATATAAAGATATAAGATATATATATATATATGATATACATATGTTATTATTAAACATATTTAT
>JABUQX010066259.1:37500-45000 GCA_015478945.1 Trachelipus rathkii
ATATATTATATATATATAAAATATATATATATATATATACGGTATATATAAGATATAGAATATAATATAGAAATAATATATAAGATATAAAATCATTATATATATATATATTATATATGATCATTGAAAAATGATGGGAGAAGATATTGAAGGTCACTCCAATTCATCAGAAGTTTTAGATTTTGAAGATGACTCCTGTTAATCTGAATATTTTCCTGAAACTACTGACGTTGATGATTCTAGTCAGCAACTCTTTGTTGCAACTTAAAAGACAGCAAACAGAGGTACATGTTTTTTTAAGATAGCACAGTCATTTACTATATTCCTCAATCAATGCTGACTAAGTTAGTCAATTAAGAGTTCTCAGAAGACTTAATATATAGTAGTCCTAATTTTTAATCTCGAGTAGGAAAAGAATTGTGCCTGCACAAGATACACCCTTAGTACTTAAAAATGTATAAGTTCTTTATATTAGAAGAAAACTAAAATAAAGGAAACTAGGATCATAGAAAAATTAAAGTAAAATATTTAAAATTAGATAGAAATGTTCCAAATATTTTTTTGTCATCAGTGCTTAAAACTTACCATATTTATATTAAAATAGACTAGTTTAAGAATTTTATAAACCACTATTTTTTAATGCCATTCAGAGAGTTAATGATTGTAGCAAATTATAATACATTTTGTTTCAGCCTCTTTGATAGATGATTTTGTGATAGGTCTATTTATTGTTAATAAAATAATTTAAAAGAAATTTCATCCTCACTTCACTTAATTTAAATGGTAATTATTTACTATAACTGATAGTCTGATAAGTCTTGAATAGTTAGTAACATGAAAAACTAAAAGTTAATATATTTTCATCCTCTCCACAGCTTGTGGGTAGGGTGCACACACACACACATGCACTGGAAGCAAAATAGTTAAGTAGAAGAATATGACCAAAGTCAAAATGAATGGTTCCCCCCCCATACCCTTCCTTCATACCCTTAATTCCGAGTCCATTGAAGCCAAAATCCACCGAAGAGCTTCATACACCGTGGTGTCTCGTGAGTGCCAGGGTTCATCCCCTGACCAGGCCCACAATCATACCCCCTCACAAAACTACACAATTTACCCCTACTATGAACCATTCTTCTCACATGTGCTAAATTTACATTCCTTTCCTTCAGACATTCTTTTACTGACCAATCCAATTTTCTTAGATCTCGCAGCTGGTCGTTTCCCAACACACACACCCCCATAAAACTGCTTAACCAACCAACTATCCATCCTTTCTTTTTCCTTATTTTCTCATTTACTCCTTTCGTCACACCATACAAATCTTTAATACGTTCATTTTTCATTTTATCAATTCTTCTCACACCTAACAAACCCCTAAGATGATCCATCAGAACAGATTGTCTTAGATCTTATACCTCCTATTCCACACAATAGTTTCACTACTATGCATTAACGTCGGTAACAATATACTATCATGCAGAACCATAACGCACTCCAGGCTTAGTCCCTTTGCATTCACCAAATATTTAATTGCATCATCTGCCTTCCTACCACTCGTAACTTTCCGAATACACTCATCATCATCTGTTTCCTTTTCATCCAAAATTTAAATATTTAAATAAATATTTAAGCTCCAATACTTGTTCTAGCTGTCTACCAACCAACATGATTTCACACTGCGTTCTCTCCTCACCTACCATCATCACCTTGCTCTTATCTGCATTTTCTTTCATACCCCTCCCTTTACACACACACTGCCAAGCTTCTTTACTAATCATATATATATATATATATATATATATATATATATAATATAATACATTATATATATATATATATATAATAATATAATAATATATATACATACATATATATTATACCATATATATATATATATATATATATATATATATATTATATATATATATATATATATATTATATATTATAATATAATATATAATATATATATATATATATACCGTATATAATATAATAATATATATATATTTATATATATAATATTATATATATATATATAATAGTATATAATATATATATATACCGTAGATATATTATATATATATATTATAGTATAATATAATATATATATTAATATATATATAATATATATACCGTATAATATATATATTATTATATAATATAATATATATATATATATTATATATATATATTATATATATATATATTATATATATATAACTATATATATAATATATTATATATATTACCGTATATATATATATATTAATATATATATATATATATATATATATATATATATATATATATATATTATATAATTATATAATATATATATATTGTTTTGCTACTTGGTTGCCCCGCTCCTTTTCCTATGAGAAACGTCATCGCAAACAGATGTTGTGCCACCATAGCAGGCAGGACCCAGAATCCGTACAGGGAAAAAGCGTCAAACTATTTTCTAATGTACTGTTAGGTCGAGCAGTCTAGCAGGAATGTCCTGTGTCTCAATTGTTTCATGGAGAACATCTTTAACAGTGGTGAGGACCATTATGAATTCTATTTATATCCTTATTCCTGAGTGAGGATGGTTGCCCCGAGGCGTAAACGACAGCATTACTCTGGTTTGATTGTCCAAAGTTTGTTTGCTGGGGATATTTTGTAGATGGTTGTATTGTTTGGAGTAACGGAGATCATTCTTTTGGAATATAACTTGAGTTGTGAATTGTGTAATAATGGAGTATCGGGGTCGAGAGGAGGTTTATGTTGTAAAGTCTAGTAAGGCGAAAAAAAAAAAACATCCATACAGCGGAATTGAAACCTGAAAAGTTGGATATTTCTACAACATAATTTGGAAATATAGTATATAACCAAAAATAAAGTAATTAATAATTTAGCCATTAAATTTTGTCTTACTTTTGACCAACTTTTTTAAATAAAATTTCCTACATTTTCCTTAAAAGTGTCCTATATTCCTATTTTTTGACCCCTAAAAGTGAAGTATGACCCCTATTATTATTATATATTATTATGTATTATTAATTATTTTTATATTGTTTTATTTATTATTATTATATTATATTATATTATAATTATTATTATTATAGTATTATTATTATTATTATTATTATTATTATTATTATGATATTATTATTTATTACCTATTATTTTTTAAGACTGTTGGAGAAGTGGAAGACAGTGGCAGGGTCGCCATGCCTATTGAACTCGGATGATTTGTATTGTGTGGACTAAATTAGAAGGTTTGATAATATTGAATAAAGAGGTTTAGCATTTGTGTTAAAAGTAGGTTTTTGAAATAAGTGTAGATAAGAAAGGTGAGATCCACTGTGAAGAAGTTATGTTGGATGGTGAGAACAGTATCTGAATTTAAATATTTAGGTTATATGTTAGATGGAAAAGAGTACGGATGATGCAGAATGTGTATAGGAAAGTGGCAGGATGGTGGGTGATGCAATTAGTATCCTTGTGAATTGCAAAAGACTAGTCTTGATTGGCACTATTGGTTTTACATGAAGGTATGTTGTTACCGGTGCTAATGTATAATAGGGAAACTATATTGTGGAATAAGAGGTATAGATCTAAGGTGCAATCTGTTCAAAAGAACAATCTTGAGGGTGTGTGTTAGGTGTGAGACGAAACTGATAAAATGAGGAATGAACATGTTAGGGGAGTTGTGTGTTGTGAAGAATGACATAAACGAGATAATACACGAGAATTTAATAAGATGGTTTGGACATATGGAAAGGATGGATGATAGTCGGTTGGTTAAGAGAATGTATAGTGGTGAGTGCGCTGGGAATCGAAAATGTGAGTGGAGTCAGTAAATTAATGTGTGATGGAAAGGAATGCGAGTGTTGACAGAGGCGAGAAGAAAGGTGCAGTAATAGAATGTATGGCGGTTTTGTGGAGGGGATATGGCTCTGGGCTGCCGGTCCAGGCATGATGAAACCCCACATTGATGAGATAGCCACAGTGTGGCTCATTGAATCTTGTAAATTCCCCGCAGATGTGGATTTTTCTGATTGCGAGGAGAATTCTCACTGGGGGTATAAAGTGGACGGTAAAGTAGGATTTTTCTTTTCGACATGCTTCATGTCATGTTCTGCTACATTCTGATTTTCGGGTATACTACGCACTTGCATTTTGGAAGGATATATATCTATATATATATATATATATTATAAAATATATATATATATAATATATTATATATAATATATATATATATATATATATATATATATATATATATATATATATACCTGGGGGCAAAAATTAAAACCTCGACTGTGAACACGTTGGTGGCGCTGGTTTGGGATAAAAGGGGGGGGGGCCCGCCTATAAGTTCGATTTCCTGTGGTCCCCCCGTGTTACCCCCTGCATAGGGGATAAAGCACGTTAAAAGGTATTATATATATATATATATATATATATATATATATTATATATATATATTATATGTGTGTATAAATTATATAATATATATATAATATATAAATATATATATATATATATATATGATGTATTATAAATATATATATATTATATATAATATATATATATATATATATATATATATATATATATATATATATATATATATATATATATATATATATATATATTTTTATTAAATATTATATATACATATATATATATATATGTAATTTTTTGCAGATTAATGAAGGAGCTCCAGCTAATGCTCTCACTTAGACTTTTTTCTTTGGGCTTTAAGGAAAACGCTTTCCAATATCATCCTCGAGCTCTTGAGGAATTGAAGAAAAGGATCCGAGAGGAAATCGACGCAATTCTACTTAGATGAGACAGAGAGTCAAGAACTTCCAGGAACGACTTTAAAACCCATTAAAACAGAACTATTTTTCTAATTTTTCAAAAAATAATCAACTTATTTTCTAGATTGTTGCGTTCTTTTTTATTTCTATTCGAAATGTGGGAGAGCTTTATAACCCACCATGTATAACTGAAAACTGTTTATATATTTCAATTAAAGTTATTTGCAAGGAACATTAAGTTTTTATTAACCATTTTTTTCTTCAATTTTTTACATTTAATTCTATACTTAATTGTTTAAGTAAATAAGGTATGTTGCTGAGTATTTAAAAGTTATTGGTTTATTATACATCATTATTCAAATATCTCATTGTAATAAGAAATAACGCTTAATATGTTTGTTTTGTAAAGTATATTAATAGTGAGTGTATCAAGATTTGTTTAAAAAAAAGATTGCAATATTAAAAGAGTGCCTTTTTTGTGATATTTATTCCTTTATTTTATCTTCTAGCATTGTCATTCCCTTTTAAAAACTAAAAAAAGATTGATACCATATAATTTTTTTGTCAACTCACAATTTTCATTTATTTTTTAGTGTTTGGATAAATAGGGGATGTGCAATAATTTTTAAACAAATTAATGATGAAAACAGTTTATACTGAGATGTTAATAACTTTAGAAATTTTCTTAATTCCTTTGCAGTAAAAATATTGGAGTATACCATAAAGAAATATCATATTGTCAATATTTTCGAATATTCTTAGCTTAAAATATATTTCATGATATAATATTTTATAGTTTTGTAACCATTATTAAATTAACTTAAAGCATTTTTAAATTCTTGTGAAAACTAGATATATGTAGGTAATGAGTTTTACTTTGCCATATTAGTAAATAATGACAAAGTAAAACACATTAGTCCAAATGTAAATTTTTAATTTTAACATTTTTGAGTTTATTTTGGTGAAACATAATCATAAAGTGAACTATATTAATCATACATAGTTTAACGTCGTAAATTGTTAATTATTTATGGGAATATGTTTAGTATAATTTGGTTCCAAAATCATGTCTTTCGTTTTAAAAACTGTGAAAAGGCCTAAGGCCAATTAATTTATTCCCGTTATATCTGTTTTATTCTTTTTACTTTTATTTTTGGTGTTTTTATTTTTAATATAAGGTCCTAGGAGACTTCAACAGAGAAACCCGAAACCGCTACCATATTTTATTTTCCAGTTTGGGGATTTATGTTTATTAGTATTATTGTTGCATTACTTCATTAATATATATATATATATAATATATATATATATTATAATATATTATATATATTATATATATATAATATATATAATATATATATATATATATATATATATATATATTATATATATAATATAATATTATATATACTATATATATAATATATGGTAATTATATTTGAAACGTTGTGTGTACAGGAGCACCTCGGCCAATAGATATATATATATATATATATATAATATAATATATAATATATAAAATATATATATCATATAATATATATAATATATATCTATAATATATATTATATAATATACTATATAATATATAAGTTATATGAATATATATGGCAGTTTGCAAAGCATTTATTTGTAAGACGGCCAGGGAAACTCTCTAGAGAATTTTATGGCACATTCGCGATGACCTTTAAAAGAAAAACACTGTTTGATCGTAAAACACCTTTAAAGCCATTTACGCTTCCCGAGAAACAAGCAGTTATTAGTGTAAGTCTGCCAAAAAAAAAAGTGTGAAACGCGGACCAATCTCCGGAGGGAGAAAGCAGCGCAGTTTCGCGGAAGATTCTGCCAAAACGTCTGCCAACTTTTCTCCAAAACTGCTTTAAGTACTGCCTCGATTTTTGATTGGGAACCACCAAAAATTTAGTAGAGTTCATATTAAAGATATGAGAACAGAGAGAATATTTACGTACAAATGCTCAAAATCATCCTTTTGTTAATAATTGATGATAGAAACATTAAAAGGGAATATAACAGAACATAACATTCTAAAATAACATAACATAACAACATAACATAACATAACATAACATAACATAACATAACATAACATAACATAACATAACATAACATAACATAACATAACATAACGTAAGGGACCATAATGAACATTATGGAACATAATCGAACATAGCATTCTATGGGATCGCATAAAAACACCTAAGGAAGGTATCGATAAGAATAAGATACGATATCCAGAAGAGAGATTGTGTTCGACAAAGTTATAATTTCAACGAAGATCATGAATGTGGAAGCTATGAACGATGAAAGAAGACCATGTACCAAAGTAGGGCGACGGCGAAGTCTTTGGGGCACCGATCCCATTACTAAAATCCGCCAACTCCCAAACGATGATGGGGAAAGTATTCAAGGGGCATTGTTTGGATGCTACCCATCCAAGTATCACTGAAGCAGTGTATTCTTTTTGCCATTTTAAATTTAATAAAAGAAAGCTTTTGTGTGTGTTAGGGTGTGTGTGTGTGTGAGTGTGTTTGTGTGTGTTTAAGCCAGTGAAGTATCTTTGATGAGTGGTGAGACAAGAGAATGCCAACATAATATGTCCATGAGCACCACTCCATTGTATGATTGAGAGTGGGTTAGACCAGTGGTTCTCAACGGGGGCG
>JABUQX010066259.1:57500-62500 GCA_015478945.1 Trachelipus rathkii
TCCAAAAAGAAGAATCAGGCAAGGGAGGTAAACGCGGAACAGTCCGTAACTACTGATTGACTTACGAAAAAGAAAGAGTATCTCAACAGAAGGGACTTTTGTTACATCTTTACTTATGACCTCATTTAAAATATGGATTTTTAAACCCATCCATTATCTATATAGGGACTTGCTCACAAAAGAAGCCACGAACTTAGCAAGGCTTCCCTATATATATATATATAATATTATATAATATATATATATATATTATATAATAATATATTATATATATATATTATATTATATATATATATATAACTTATATATATATATATATATAATATATATATATAAGAATAAAAAAGAACAGAGGAACTTTGAGGGGAATCCACATTCAATTTCAATAGTTTCTAATGTAAGTAATATCTAGTTGTATTTTTTTTTTAATTTAAAGAAATGGGAAGAAAAACTAACTTTAATTCATTTCTAGAATAATACATACTAGATTATTTATTTCATTACTATTTTGATTAGTTAAATAATATTTTACATTGACCCTATACGACCAAAATTCACATTTTCTTTGGGGGTTTAATTCTAAGTATTTATTATTATCACCCAATAATAATAATAATAATAATTATTATTATTATTATTATTATTATTATTATTATTATTATTATTATTATTATTATTATTATTATTATTATAAATAGCATCTTTTTTATTTTATTATTATTAATTATTATTATATTATTATTATAAATAGCATCTTTTTATTTTATTCATTAAAAATGTTTAATATCTGATAGAATATTTTATTTTTGTTACAATAGAATTTACAATTACTAGAACTCGGACTCGGATTCGGACTTCGAGTCATATACATCATAAAATTTGGATTGGAAATAGTTCTCACTAGATCATTAATATATATTATAAAACATACATATGTATATATATATATATATATGTATTTATATATATATATTATATATATATATATATATATATATATATATATATATATAAAAGTAAAGGAAGGTTAGGAAGAACCTAAAGTTTAAGAGGAACATAATAATTAACTGATTAGATATGAGACAGAGAAACGCAAAAGAAAATGAGGCTCTAAAGTCTAAATCATTTGAGTTTTATTTCGCAAATAAAATCTTTTGACTGAAATTTATGTTTGAGTAATTATTTGAGATGCAAACCTAATGATTTTAATTAAAATCACTAAATGGTAGAAAGCCCAATGTTGTGTATATATATATATATATATAATATATATATATATATTTTATTATATATATATATATATATATAATATATATATTATATTTTATCAATTATATATATATATTATATATATATATTATATATATATATATATATTATAATATATTTATAATAATATATTATATTATAATTTATTATATATATATATAATAATATATATAAAAAAAAAATATATATAATATATAGATATATATATGTTATATATATATATATATATATATATATATATATATATATATATATTATATATATATATATATATATATATATATATATATATATATATATATATATACAGTATATATATATATATATATATATATATATAATATTATTAAATATAATATATATATAATAATATAATATATAGACCTGTTATGTTTTACGACTCCGTCAGTTTATTTTTTTTTTTTTTTTTTTTTATATATATATTTCTAGTAATAGGGTATAATAGGTTATATTTAAGGGTGAAAACATGATCAAAAATATATAGGGCCAGTTACGTTTTACGGACTCCGTCATTTTAAATTTTTTTTTTATTTTTTAACTAAAGGAATATCCAAGGGTAAACCGCAAAGATGGCAGGAGTCGGGGTCTCTCGGCCTTACGGGGGAACGACAGGGTAGGACTATTTCCCCCCCTCCGGGGAGGGTCTCCGGAACCCCCGCTCTTTGGTATTTGGGTGCCGCGGGGGTCCGCCCCTCCCCTACGGGATATGGAAACGTTCCCCCCCTCTGTCCCCGTCGGCTCGAGCCCCCTAATTTTTTTTTTTTTTTTATTTAAAATTTTTTTTTATTATTTTCTTTTTTTACATTCTGTATAAGCTTTACACGCTGATTCCAAATATGTAATTGGTTTTTCTGTAAGTGTCGTACTTTTCTAGAGATATTTCATTTATGAAAATTTTTTTTTTTTTTTTTTTTTTTTTTGCTTTTCATTTTTGTAATAAGCTTTATACGCTGATTTCAAATATGTATTTGGTTTTTCTGTTAATTTTCGTACTTTTCGAGATATTTCATTTTTTTTTTTAATATTTATTGGTATAAATGTGATTTTTTAAAATAATTAATTTAAAATATTTCGAACTTTTTGAATCATGTCCGTCAACACTGAAATTCATTGTTAGTATCAGTATACTAGCAATATATAAAAAAAAAACAAAAAAAAAAAAATCAAAACTGACGGAGTCTTAAACATAACATATACTATTATATATATTATATAAAAATAATATATATTATATATATATATATATATATATATATATATTATATATATATAATATAAATATATATATATAATATACTATATATATATATATATACATCTATATATATATTAATATATATACCGGTATATATATACATAATAATATATAATATATATGTAAAATATATCTATAATATATTATATATAATATATATATATATATATATATATATATATATATTATATTATATATATATATATAATATTATTATATATTAAAAATTATATAAATTATTATATATATATATAATATCGATTATGTCACAATATCAAATATCAGCCATAAATCTACAATCCATATCAATAGAAAAATAATTAAACAACTTTAAAAACCTTAAAAACTGACAAGTAGTAGGACCAGACCAAATATCCAACATTCATCTCAAACAGCTGGGAACCAAAGTCATCGCAGTCCTAACTCAAATATTTAACGTCGCATGGCAAGCTAAAAAAATTCCCGTACAGCCCGCCGCAGGCGTTAGGATAGGTTAGGTTAGGTTAGGTTAGGTTAGGTTAGGTTAGATTAGGTTAGGTTAGGTTAGGTTGGGTTGGGTTGGGTTGGGTTGGGTTGGGTTGGATTGGGTTAGGTTAGGTTAGGTAAGGTTAAGTTTTGTTGGATTCGTTAGAGAAACTCTAACCAGATTATTTTTGACAAATGTCGACCCTTTTTCCTGTCGACCATTTGGGTATAGGTCCATAAAAACTAACCCTATCCCACCACTCTGGAAACACGCACATATAATCTCTATACTAAAACCTAACAAGCCACCTAACAACTCAGCCTCGTATAGCCTTATAACATTTACTCTCTGCAATATCCAAAGTACTCGAAAAATTAATCCTAAGTATTATACTCCCCTTCATCCCATGCACTACCATACACACAACATGGATTTAGATAAAATCACTCCACTACCACTCTCTTAACCGATATAACACAATACATCCATTCTGGTTTTAACCAAACTCCTCTCCCTTCTAATACTCTCCTAGTAGCAACAGTCATCAAGAAGGGATTTAATACAGTCCCCTGTCACATTTTAATAGACAAAGTATTAAACACAGATATAATCATCAAAATCAAAAAAATGTGACAGTAAATTTGCTATCCGGTTGTACAGCTAGAGCCATATAAGGACGTCACTCCTTCTGTACATACAAATTATATAATCACGTCCCCTAGGGAGCCATCCTTTCTTCAACAATATTTAACCTCTTTATGAATGACGTATCACATCACACATCTACTTCTATAAAAGTTATAGCTATGCGGATGATCTATTAATCACAGCTCAAAATTCCTTTATAAATACAGCACGTAGAGAACTACAACAATATATAAACCAACTGAAACATGGCTAACAACAAATAGATATCTGTATCACATCAAAAATCCTTTATTGAATTACTTACCCCATACAAAAGAGAATAAAACATTCACCCAGCAAGTTTCCTATCAAACAATAACCAACCATCACAGGTTTGACTTTTAATACACTCATGACACTAACCCCCACATCAACAATATTACTTCTAGAGCTACACATACTGTAAACAAGCTTAAAGAATTAACTGGAACAAACTTTGGCCAACATAAAGAGACCTTCTCAACTTTATACAGACAATATCTTCGTGTTTTCTTAGATTAAACATCACCTGCGTGAGCGCCCACAATATCACAAACCAATATTCAGAAACTAGAAACCGTACAAAATAAAGCTCTGAGAATAATAACAGGCTGCCTCCCCACCACACCCATCCACCATCTACTAAGGGTAGCAAATATTTTCTTTATAAAAGAACATCTTGACATGATAAACTGTCAATTTTATAGTATATCACTCAATAAATCACCCCCTACATCAAATATTACAACAAACCCCAGCACCTAGAAGGAAAAATATAACACCACCATTATATTATTCTAACATATACTACACTCTTCCTCCTCCACCCCAGATACAACCCTTATCAAACACATCTATAAACGATTAGCTAAAAGAAATATTTTTGCGTATCCAAATAACACAATACCACAATCTAATATTATTAGATTGTGACAATTCTCCAAGCACGTCCAACCGACACATCTCTCACAGAACAAACTTTGGACCGTCAAATCGGAGTGATGATATCCCGTCTCCCCTATGGGTATCATTCATCCCTTCACGAATACAAATTTAAAATACATAATGTACCCTCCCCTTAATGTCAAAGATGTCGCTTCCAAACAAACGACAGCACAGAACATCCCTTACAAAACTGCTCAGACTTGACAGACATAAGACGCAACTTCGATACATTTGCTTTAACTGATCTATTGGTCCAACCTGCTATGGTGGTGCAACATCTTGGGATCACCCGGTTTTCGTAGGAGGGGAGGGGGGGAACGGAGTAATAGTAAGTTTATAATGATATTAAAGAGAACTAAGGCGTTCGAGCTTTATATA
>JABUQX010066259.1:65000-67500 GCA_015478945.1 Trachelipus rathkii
GTAACTCTAGATGCAAAAAAATGGAGCAGATATGAAACAAGTGGAAGAATGGAGAGTTGAGTCATTGGCATTAGAATGAACAGAGTTGGAAGTGCAGCTGAAAAAAATCGTTAGTGAAAAGTAAGAATAAAGTTGAAGATAAAACAGAACCTTGCAGGACACCACAATTAACAGGAAAGGAGGAAGAGGTGTGCTTCATCAACAAGTACCGATATGGAGCGATCTGAGAGAAACTAGACATGAGTAGGCAAAGAGAAGAAGGAAACCCGAAGGAAGGGAACCTAGAGAGTAGCGACTCATGCTGTACTAGGTCAAAATCTTTGGAATGCCTAGTTCCACCACACAAGACTCCTCATAGTCTCTTAGGGAAGATGATAGTAAATAGGTGAGATATGAAAAAATGTCACAAGTTGACTCGCCGTCGAAACCATATTGGTGATCTGAATGAAAGGGATGAGATTCCAGATGATCCAGGAAATAAAACCTGAGAAGGGTTTCAAAATTTTTAGACTGAATAAAAGTGAGACCTAAAGGGCGATTGTTTGAAAGATCAGAGCGGCTTCCCCCCCCCCCTTTCTAGATCGGTTGAACATATGAGCACTTCCAGCATTCAATGAAAATATTAGTATTAAAGCAAAGAGAGTAGAGTCGAACAAGGATCGACGCCAGCTCAGAAACACACTCCCTCAAAACACTGGGAGGAATGCCATCCGGGCAACTAACGTTCCTCACGTTTATAGATCTCAGGATCTTATGCACCCTATCATGTGTAATAAGAATAAGGGGAGGAAAGGCAGATTTACAGAAGTTATTAGAAATATTTTTGGCAAGAGATCAAAAATTTTATCAGTAGGAGAACCAAGGAGGTCAGTGTACTTTCTTTTGGTGAAAGCACGCTTAGTCTGTCGAATAATATCCCTGCAACCAGGGCTGCGGAGCCGGCAAATTTTTTTCCGGCTCCAACTCCGGCTCCGGCTCCAGCATTTTAAAATTACCCGGCTCCGACTCCGGCTCCGGCTCAAGCATTTTAAAAATTACCCGCCTCCGACTCCGGCTCCAGACCTCAGCGTTTTAAAATTACCACGCTCCGGACTTCCGGCCTCCGGCTCCGGCATTTAAAATTGTTCGGCTCCGACTTCGGCTTTGTTCGGCTCCGACCCTAGTTATAATTCCTTTCGTCCATTTACAGTCAGTAATCACGAATTCTGATCAAAGTTTGAGGGTATGCATGAAATTAATGTTTTGTTAATACATCTTTATTAGCTTTTAGATTTAAAAACTTAGAAACTAAGAATGTTAAAGAATACAGAAAAGGAGTCATTCACTTTCTTCCTAAATTTTAATATAATTCCTCTTTGAAAGATGAACTGCCTGTACAGTTAAGTAATATAATTTTTATTATTTTGTTTCCTAAAAGCATAAAAATCATATTTTAGATTCATCCTAAAGTTTAAAATAATTCCTCGTTAAACTATGAGCCTGAACATATATAACATAATTTTATTCAAAACAGATTTATATATATATATCTATATATATATTAATATATATATATATATATTAAATATATATATAATATATATATAATATATTATATATATATATATATATATATATTATATATATATATTTATAAGCTATATATCCTGAAATGTCATTTCTCCTAAATTTTTAAATAATTTCTCTTTGAACTCCCCGACCATATTTAATATAAATTTATTCAAAACAATTTTTTGCTCTTAAAAATAAAACCATCAATAAAATCTCTCTTTTTAACGATGTTCTTAGATGCGAATTTTATTATTTTTAAAGCAGAAAATATGCTTTCAACATTCACTTGCATAGGAGGCAAAGCTGTAATTGTGAAGCGACTCTTGCAAATTTACGGATAGCAATGATTGCTACTTTAACGAATAACTTTGAAAATTTTCCGGTCGATGTTTCATATTCCATATACTTATGGAATTCTACCGTTTTATTTTTTAGTAAGATATTTGAGTGAATGTCTTTTACTAGTAGATTGTCTTTTTAGTTTTTACAATCGCTTTTCTGCATGCTCTAATTTTTCCCATTATCTGCCAAATTTGACTTCTTCATCTTCATCTGACAAAATTCTACAAGGGAGGATTCCTGAAACTGCTGAACTATCTGACTCCGGCCCAGATTTCTGTTCGATAGCGTTGATTCATTTTAGGCCTATTCACAAGAACACTCTAGCTTTAAAGTATCACATCTTCAGTTTGGGAAAGTTCTAAACAAAGATAGTCGACAAAATAATTTTATTTTCAGTGGTAAACATTCTTTCCGCTTCTTTTAATGAATTGATTGTGATTGCTTAAATCCGTTCTCTATAAAAAATTTCCTGCAGTCAAGTCTTCTGATTGAATTATTTTTTGTTGTAAAGTAATGGGTGGGTTTAATAATTTCTTCGAGTGTTTCGATTTGTTCCAACTGACTGTCGGAGAGAGGAAGTTCAGAAAGTACCGGCAGCCATCATACT
>JABUQX010066259.1:72500-77349 GCA_015478945.1 Trachelipus rathkii
ATTTATAATTTATTTCACTTTGCATTGTTAAAAAAACATGCAACTGGCACCAAGAGCGCGTACACTTTATTCGATTACGTAGATTTTAAAATAAAATTGACTCGAGCTTAACTGGAGGCAGATAACCAACATGAGCCAGGAAACTAAAACCTTATCTTAAAATTCAAGAAATCATAGGTTACTGCTCAATTTCTCTCATCACTTATAGATAGCAAAAGCAGATATTAACACTAAATAACATTAAAATAGGACATTTAATTAAAACTTGAAATAAAACCATTAAAACTTTATAATCCGACATAGCTAAAATAACACCGGGGAGACCAAGCGCACACGGCTGCACAGCACGATCACACACACACACACACACACACACACCACACACACACACACACACACACACACACACACATATATATATAAATATACTTATATATTATATTAAATAAATATACATATAATATTTATATATATATATATATATATATATAAAGTAGTATTCAACAACTTGCGAACCAGCCTTTTCGGTATGAAGGAATAGAGATATATTAGTCTTATATGAGGAATTACAGCGAAGGGCTGTTCAATCCGACAAACAGACGAAACGAATGTTTGTGTCTGTGTTGTCTGTGTTTGTCTGTGTTTCTGTGTTGTCTTGTTTGTTTGCTATTATTGATTTTATTATTATTATTATTATTGTATTATTATTATATCAATTATTCTTTTGATTTCCAATATTATTCTCTTTTCCTGTTGTTATATATTTTATAAAATTATTATTATTATTATTAGTATATTATTATTATTATTATTATTTATTATTATTATTATTACGTCGAAGATGTTCGTTTTCCCGAGGGAAAACGAATCTGAGTTGAAAATCATCCTCAACATATGCATTCTGAATCGACTCCAACTCCGACTCGGACTCCGACTCCGACTCCACTCCGGCTCGCGGCTCCGGCACCGACCGCGGTTTGGCTTTCAGCCTCCGCGTCGGGGCGCGGTTCAGACTCGCTGCTCCGACTCTGAATCCGCCTCCAACGCCTGCTCCGCCTCTTTCTCCGACTCAGGCTCCTGTCGCTTCAATGTGTATGTTTATTATTATTATTATTATTATTATTATTATTAGATTATTATTATTATTATTTATTATATTATATTATTATTATTATTATTATTATTTTATTATTATTAGTATTATTATTATATCTATTATTATTATTATGGTCGAAGATCGTTTTTGACTCTTTCTCCGTTTCCGTTTCTGACTCCGACTCCGACTCCGACTCCTGCCCCGCTTAGCCCCGCACCGCACCCGCACTCGCACGCACCACCACCGCACCGCACCCTTCCGACTCTAGCTCAGCTTCAGAAGGTTTTTTTTTTTATTCATTATCATTATTATTATTATTATTATTATTATTATTATTATTATTATTATTATTATTATTATTATTAGTATTATTATTATTATTATTATTATTATTAGTAGTAGTATTAGTAGTAGTATAGTTAGTAGTGTATCGTAGTAGTAGTAGTAGTCATAGTAGTAGTAGTTAGAGTTATCGTAATCGTGTTAAAATTTGGAGGGGGTTAGAGGTGACATATCCTGTTGTAGACGAAGTTACGCCCCTAGCGTCCCCGAAGGGAGCCCCAACCCTATGTAAAAAAATCGCAAAATGTTCGTAATAGGCGAAATTGGATGAGAGGATTCAGAGTTGAGTTGCTAGAAAGAGGTTAGTATTTGGATTTCTGAGGATTGGCTCGGCACTTGGTGCTGAGCCACTGCGGTGCCGATTAAATTAAACAGTCGATATAACAACAATATTGTTGTCCCTATATACTGTTTTCAGGTCGTAGAGTGTCGAATATTGGTTATAAGTCCAATATAGGGTGTCTAGGATCCCACAAGATGGGGATTCCACCCCAAACCTGAAATATTGACGCTAGAAAGCTAAAACTCGGTATACACCTATCAATAATGTACTCATCATCAATATATGCGTTAGATAGCCACACACCCCATGGTGGATGCGATAAGCCCCACCAAAAACTTTGAATACTGTCGTAAAGGTGTTGAAACTTGTATACTCTATCATATAAGTATCATTACTTGCTGACAGTGTTAAATTATGGTGAGGATCCAAGGGGGGATGCTAGCCCGTCAAACATGAATTTGAGCGTAGAAAACTGAAACTTGGTATACACCTATCAGTATAAGCTATCAATTGCTGAAACCAGTCTTAATTTGCAGTGAGCACCTACCGGGGGGATGTTAGCCCCACAAAAACTGAAATATTGGCGGTAGGGAACAACGAAACTCGGTCATTACACTTTCTGTTATGATGTAATCATCTAGTACGAAAAGAAAAAAAATAAAAAAAAAAAAAAAATAAAAATTTTTAAAAATTAAAAAAAAAAAAAATTTTTAAAATAAAAGTTTTTTTTTAAAAAATTAAAAAATTTTTTTTAAAAATTTATAAAATTTTAAAAAAAAAATTAAAAAAATTTAAAAATTTTTAAAATTTTTTTAAAAAAAAATTAAAAAAAATTAAAAAATTAACAATTTTTTATTCTTTTTAAAATATAACAAAAAAAATTTACGTGTTTCTATAATAAAATCAAACACCTCAAAAGCCTCGGAGCCCTCTGGAGCCTCTTGAGCCTTCCCGGTCTCTTCCCAGCCTCCCCCACCTCACGACCCTCCCCATCTATGATCTATTGATCCATGTCGTATTTTGTATAACATAACACAAAACTTTCATTATATTTTTTTTTTATTATATTACTTTAAAACTTTTTGTTGTTACTTAAAATTTACGCTTTTCACATTATAGAAATTAATAAATTGGGTTTTTACATTACCCAAACCCTGTAATACAGTAAAATCTAAACCACCCACACCCTCCCCCATCCCACCCAAATCCTGCGATATTTATACCATAACATCAGTGAGATATTTTACAAAATTTTATCCAATACCTTGTCTAATTTCATACTGACCAAAATAATTGGCTAACATTAACAAAGTATCATACTAACAACAGTGAAAGTTATAGCTAACAGTGTCACGGATATTTTACGATTAACATAAGTAATATTAACAAAATTTTATCATTAACCTTGTCGTAAATATCATAACTGAATCAATGAATTATTATGCTAATCGAACAAAGTTTTCACATCAATAAAGCAACAATAGCTCATCTTGAACTACGAACATATAACAGTTACATTCACACTAACACATCTTAAACAAGAATAACAGTTAACATTAACAAAAGTTTCCCGCACTTAACATCGGTAAAGTAACTAACAAATGCATACAAAATGTAACCTACTTACACTTCTAAACATAATCACTCTGATGTTTTTACTATCTACATGAGTAAACATTTAACAAAAAAGTTATCACAACCTTGTGTGTAAGTATCTTACTGATCAATGAATATATTGCTAACGTAAACCAAAGTTTTCATATTAATAAAGCAAACATAGAATCATATGAACTACGAATATAATGTACACTCACAATCCTAACACATCTTATACCACGAAAAGCGCGTCATCATTAACAAAGTTCAATACTTAACAATTGTAACGTAACTAACATTTGCATTACAATACGTAACTTATTCACACTTTTTCAAACATAACTCTACATATCATTATTATCTTTGCACGAACATCATAACATTTACAAAAATTATCACCAATCATTGTGTGTAATGTTCATATGACCAACGAAAAAATATCGCTAACGCAGCAAAGATTTCACAAATCAATAAAGCTAGCATATCTTAACCGCAACTAAGAATTATAATGTATAACATCAAATCGAACATACCCTATGGCTGAATAAATCGCTAAACATTTAGCAAAGTTCCATACTAAACAACAGTAAAGTAACTAACATAGCATACAAAAAAACGTAACCTATTCATACGTTTTCAAACATATCTCTAACATATCATTTACTATTTTCGTGATAAACACTGTAATATTTAGTTCATCACCCGTACCTAATGTATCATACTGAAAACGAATATTATGCCAAGCTTACAAAGTTTTTTTGGCCTTAGACAAGAGCTAACATTATAGTCTGCAACCAAAAGAATATAACACACACGAAAAGCCTAATATACTTAAACACGAAATAAACAGGCTAACATTAACGAAAGTCAATACTTAACAACAGGTGAAGTAAACTAGCAAAACATATAGAACGTTGCCGTTCACATCTTTTTTTCTTTTTGTTTTTAAAAACTTGTTATTTATTTTAACTTTATTTCGATTAAACACTTTTGTTTGTTAAAAAAATCTTTTAGCATTGTAAATTTATTCTTTAAAACTTTTTAGTTTTTTTTTTTTAAACTTTAATTTTTTAACTTATTTCTTAAAAACTTTTTGTTTTACTAAAAATTTATTCTTTTATGTTATAACGTTAAAAAAAAGATTGTGTTTTTACATAGCCCTAAAACGGTAAATCAGCTGAATCAGTAAATCAACCACCTCTACCCCTTCCCAACCCTGATCTATTGGGTATTGATCTATGCTGGTCTATTGATTCGTCAAATTTCGAGTATCATTTTAGATAAAATGAGCATAAAAATATGTTCTTTTATACTAACCCTCGCAATAAATGCTGACATACAAAGTTTTCACATCAATAAAGCTAACAAAACATAACATGATGTAAGAATATAATGTATAACACAAACCTAACTACCTTAAACCCACGAATAAACAGCGTAACATTAACAAATTCATACTTAAAAGACAGTAAGAGTAACTAGCAAAACATATAGAACCTTGCATTTCACATCTTTTTTTTCTTTCTGTTTTG
>JABUQX010066260.1:0-12759 GCA_015478945.1 Trachelipus rathkii
CTTCTTCCCTGTGCTTATTAGGCCCATTCTGGAATTCTCCATTCTCCTCTTCTTTCCGTATCACCCACTTAACGCTTTCGTAAGCGTTCAGAGGTCTATGGGCGATATACTTTCCTTATTTTAACGATTTTATGGGTTTTTCCGCTCTTAGGAACTACGGGAGACTTGCGTGGTGGCGAATGCGCTTGACATTATCCAAAGCATTCGTTGGTACGGTTTGGGTATGGCACGCGTCACTTGCTCTCCAAGCTTCCCACCTTTGGGTTTCCTCCTTCTCTTTGATTACTTATGTCTAGCTTTCTTTCATGTCGCTCAATATCGGCTGTTGTTGATGTGCGACTTCTTCTTTTTCTGTTCAATAGGTGGTTTGTTCCTCAGGGGTATTCGTTCGGCCTTTACTCCTACTGTTATTCTTACTTTTCATTAAGTGATCTTCTCACCTGCACATCTAAACTCTATCCACTCATATCATGCCGATGACTCGCCCCTTCACTCTTCAACTCATTCAATTCATGCTCCTTCTTTTACTTCTAGAATTGCATCTCGTCTTAATCTTTCCGTTCTACTTCTCTGCTGCATCTGGATACTAGATATTTCCGGATGGGGTCGTTTCAATCTTGTGAAGGTCAATTCTTTAAAACTTCGAATACTATCGTATAATTCTCCCGCTAAAAACAGTCCTTTAAGGCGTTTATTAGGGTGTGCTGATATATCCTTCGGACTGATTCTTCGTCTCTCCTGTTTAGACAATATAAACATCCCTTAGGCCTTAACATAAACAATAGAAACTGTCTTGGAAACCTCACATCACAGAGGTTGCTGGGCGGCCTCAAAAAAACTTGGAGTTCTGTTTTAGACTGTGAGAACCTTTTTTTTTCCTGCGTGTCTTTTCATTTACTCCAGGCTATACAAGGTCTCATCCGCCCTTGTATGGAGTTACTGTTCTCATATCTTTGGTGTGGCTCTGGTCTTCGACCCTGGCTTTTGACAGGGGTACGTCAGTCAAAAGCCAAAAGCTTATAAAGCTGTTCCTGTACTTTCCGAGTTTCATTTGGACCCTTCTATCGTAAATGCGGCGCCATTGTTCGCGTACTTTATCTCTTTTTTTAAATAGGGTACCAACAGCTGCATGTACTTGCGAGGGGAACTTTAGCCGCCCGTGTTACCACCGACCTTTACGACCCGCCCTCGCAGGCACTAAGGGTTAGCTTGTGTGTCTGCCACGAGTTTGTGTGGATCTTCCGGTAACGTCCAGCTAGTTCGCGTGCGGGTGCTATCTTCCTTTCCTGCCGACCTCGTTTCTTGTGGAGATCTGCTGTTCCATCTTCTTGTGCTTCCCTGCTGAATTTAATCTGACACTCAACTTTAAAGCCTGCGTCTGTTCCATTCTGCGCGTAATTTTCGCTAGAGCGATTGAGAAACTTGGTGGTGCAACACCCCCTCCGCTGAAATAGGGCATCTGCCCGTGAGTGTGGTGACAACTAAAAAAAAAAAAATAAAGTGTACCACTCCACCGTATCACACATTGAAGTAAATCTCTTCTAGTCAGCCTTATGTTGGGGAACCTATCAAAATGTATATATATATATATTATTATATATAAATATATATATATATATATATATATATATAGATTATATTCATTATATATATATGATTATTATAGCTTAGTATAGATGAAGACTGACAGACAGACGGAGACCGAGAGAGAGAGAGAGAGCGGGCCATGTAGGTTTTTCTTAATATTATTATTGGAAAGGAAAGATTAAAAATAAACAAAAAAATGAAAAAAAATAAATTCGTATTTATTAACAAATTCAATGAATAGAACAATAATAATTTAATTAATAATAATAATAATAATGGAATAATAATTGAATAATAATAATCATAATGAAATTAATAATCAATAATAAGGTATATTTAGTAGCGGTTATTAGTGAAATTTAGATGTTCATGTTTTAAAATACTAATTTTCTTTCGAAGGAAAATACGAATTTTTGCCAAGCTATTTTTAAGTTTTGTTTCTATCATATTCGTACGCTTATAAAATAGTATATTATTTCTTAAAGTAAGGTCAAACTGTTAATAGCATATACAGTGGAAAGATTTTATTTATTACTATTTCACTGATTCTAATAATAATTTTTGAATTTGATAATTTTCTGGGCTCATTTTTATTCTTTCATAAGTTATTCTTTGAACGAAATTTGAAGTACTTATGCTTTTAATATGAGAGAAACAAATTCGCTCAAATATTTCTTCAGCGACAAATCTATAGATGAGCTAGCCATGTTATTTCACTATACATTTTTGGCGCTATTTGATTGGATGTGAACACTATATAATAATACTGATAATGGGCTCTCGCAGTTGATCCGACAAATTTACAGATTTCCTGGGCATGTTATTTTTTAATTTATTAATTCATTGTTTAATTGATTTAAGGTTCATATATTAGTATATATATTAGTATATAATTATATATAGAATATATATATATATATATTATATAGTATATATATGATATATTATAATATATATATATATGATAAAGTTATAATAATATGATATAGTTATATATATATATATATTAATATATATATATATAATATGATAATGAAATGAAAATAGAAAGATAAACGAAGAAATTTGGAAAAAAGAATTTAATTATATTTTTTATTCTCATCTTTTGTCAGGTGTGGGTGGACTAATCAATAGATGACTGGACGCTTGCGCCAACTGTATATAGTGATTTAGATAGTATTATATATAATATTATATGATATTAATATATATATATATATATATATATATATAAATATATATAGATTATATGTATATTATATATTAGTATATATATATATATGTTATATTCATATTATTTGTGTAAAGGTGATTTTCACGGGCAATGTAGGGGGCTCGAGCCGACGGGAACACGAGGGAGGGACGTGTTTCCGATACCGTTAGGGAAGGGCGCGGAGGAAGAACCCCGCGACTACCCACACATACTTTAAAAAGAGCGGGGGTTTCCGGAAGGACCCGTCCCGCGGATGAGGGGAAAAATTATACCTACCAATCGTAGTTCCCGGAAGGCGCCGAGAGACCCCGACTCCTTTGCCTTATCGTTCTACCCTTGGCGTATTCTTTAGTTAAAAAAAATAAAACTTCATTAACTCATACTGAGAAAAGATCTATTTTTTAACGGTATGTAAAAACGTATAAAAGGTCTTAAAATAGCCTCTCTCATATTACTTAATTATTAACAATAATTTTTCTTTTTCTTTTTTTTTACATCTTTTTTTAACCAAATGTTTACCAGGATTCCAAAATGTATTTCCTTTTCGCTGTTTAGCTATTGTAGTTTTTGAGATTTTTTTTCGCACATAAAACTTACCCATGGACCTCCAACACATGTTTATTCCTTTTCGCGTGTAGCTATTGGTTAGTTTTGAGATTATGGGATGTGGGTTTTAAACGTGATTCGACCAATAGTTATATAGGTATATATATATATTGATATTATATGATACTATATGTATATGAGTATATATATATATAGTATAATATAATAATATATAATATATAGCCTACCGGGCGTGTAGTAGTATATATTTACCTAAGGGTCAAGGACTAAGATAAGAATAAGCAAGAAGGTCACCAGTGAAGCGTTTCTTGCGAGAGCCATATTGTAGATCAGATATATAGTGATAGATTAGATAGATAGATAGACTAGATAGATATAGATAGATAGATACAGATAGATATGATAGATAGATAGATAGATAGAAACTATGAATAGATAGATAGAATAGATAGATACGATACGATAGCACAATAGATTGTAGATAATATGATTGTAAATGAAATAAACCAAAAGAGGAAGATATACAAAATCATTAAAGGAACGATTTCAAGTGTTGAAACAGAACTAGAAGAATGAGAGGACAGAATGAGGAAGATAATAATGATAGAAACCAACAGGAAAAAAAAAGAAGCAACAAACTTGGCAAGCTGAAAAGGGAAACATAAAAATGTAGAGATTGAAACAAAACGAAAAATTAAAATACAATACGAACGACTTGTCTAAAGCTCAAAGAAGCAAAAACAAAAGAAATCCCATAGCAAAAAGGATAGACGCAGAAGAATTACTTAGTGTCATTTATTTATACTAACTCAACAGATAAGACACGATGAAGCGGTTAGCTTAGCTGGTTCATTTATTTTATTCTATTTTTCTGTATTATAAGTTATTCATGTTAATAACATCCAAAACAAATAACTTTCAAATCGTTATTTTATTAATCAAGGCTAACCCTTTACTCTGAGAATAAGGTACAACATTATAGCAAGATTTCTATTTATATCATAAAAAAGTATAACAATGATATATCAATATTTTTGTATACCTAAATAGATTTTTTAAATGATAAAATATGCAGAGCAAATTCCCTACAACTGTTATTATTTTCTTTAATCACTACTACTAATTCACAACAAAACACTTCCAGAACCATCAACAAATAATAATATTAATAATTATTAATAATATAATATACATAAAATCATAATAATAATATTTATTTTTAATTTTTTAATATTAATTAGTAATAATAATAAATAATATAATAATAAATTAATTAATACATAATTAATAAATTTAAATAATATAATAAATATCAATTAATAAATAATAATAATAATCCATAAATCAATAATATAATAATATCATAATAATAATAATATTAAATAAATAATAATAATAATAATAATACATAATAATAATAATATCAATAATTTATATAATATTAAATAAATAAATAAATATTACTAATAAATACTATATACTAATAAAGTTAATAATCGATTCCGATTTGCATTACATAACCCTCATTTATACTTTCACACATACCTTATACAAAAATTAAAAATCAAATGAAAAAAAAACAGTACATATTAAACCTTTTATAAGTCAGTATACAAAATACATATGTAAATTGTATGGTATCAAGTATTTATGTACATTAATTTTTATTGTTTTATTAATTTGTAAATAAATTTATTACACAATAAAATATATATACTATATACTCTATATATATATATATATAATTATAATATACAAATTATACTAAACTATATATATGAATATATTATATAAAATATAATTATTTCCTAACTATATATATAATATAATACTATACTATATATAAATATAATTATCTGCAAATTATATTCCGGCTAGTCCTTGAAAAGCAAATGCTAAAAGTGTTATAGAAAAAGAAATAATAAAAGTCTTAAATGATTCTTTGAAGGAGGTTGAGAAAGGAGGAATATCTTCTGCATCATCTAAAGTGAACCAAGTGAAATGTTTTTATACGAATGGTTCACCTTTAAAAGAAGTAAAATAAGAGTGGAGTGTCGTCAAATCAGGGCTGGCGGAGCCGCAAAGCCGGGAAATCGCAAGATTTTAGGGTGGAAAGCGCGGAGCAGGGGCCGGGGCTGGAGCCGGAAGCCGGTAACCGGAGGCCGGAGGGAATTTTTTTCTTTTTTGGGTGAACCGGAGTTCGGTGCTCTTGAGGAGATTGTGTTTCTTTTTTTGAGGCGGTAGCCGGAGCCCCGGAGCGGAGCTAATTTTTTTTGGGTCGGAAGTAAACCAGGAGCTGGGGCAGTAACAAAAGGGGCGGATCTGGCTCCGTATCAACCAGATTTCCTTAAATTACAGCAAAGAAAAATCAAGCAAAGGATTTACCTGCAGTGAAATTTTATAGAGAAATGGCTTTGAAAATAAAGAAAAGAGTTTAGCAAATGACATGAAATCTTTCTCTCTGAACATTATCGAAAAAACAATCGGGTTTAATTTCGTTAATAGTTTTATTATTGTTTAAAATCCTAGTTATTAATAAAAATATAACTACTTTTTTTAACAAGTAATGATACTTGCAATATTAATAAATAATACTGCGTCTTCGTTATAATTATCGTTCCTTTGAGGAAACTAAATTAAACCATAATATACTATTTACATCCCACCAGAGACGGAGTGGTTTCCATCTGAAGCGGAGCCGGTGTGAGGGGAATACTTAAAGACAGGACTGAGTGGATTCTATTCTGAATCGGACTCTATTAGGATGTTTAATTTTTTCTATTATTATTATTTTTTTGTATTATTATAACACTACTATTTTTAATAATTTAAATGATGCACTTTTTTACAAATATCACTTTTTTTTATAAATAAATTCACTATTGGGCCCGTTGTTCAGTAGATGAGTTGGTCATCATGGAAGGCGAATCATCATCCGAATGAGGAACCATCTGTGAAGTCGATTTTCAAGCCGGTAGAAGAACCATCTGCGAAGGCGATTTACCGTTCCTACTTTGAGCTTCCTTTGGTGGCTTGATGTAAATCTCTCTGGTGTTAATTTGAAGATAATAATGAATCACCAAGAAGAATAAGCTTGAATGAAGATAATATAGTGACAGTGGAATGAGGTCCCTCCATTGTATTAGTGTTTTAGATAGGATATTGAATATTTATTCCTCTCCATTCTTCTAAGAACGAATATACATATAGTAGCGTGGTTATGTGTCTTCCCTTTGTATGGATACATACTAATAAATATATACTCGGTGATTCAATTCTTCAGGTCTCCATTCAAATATGGTAGCAGTGTATGGGGTGCAATTAGATGAGAGTAATCCCATACATCGGATGAAATCATTCTTCTATTTTGAACAGAGCGAAAGAGACAAAAATGAAGCTCTCGAAGATATAAATCGTGGGAATCCTTCTGTGGGAGACTGTTGTTTCCTAGTGTTCGACGGAACTAGCCAGTTTAAACTGAGGTTGGGGAGACCTGGAATAACGAATGACCCTTGTTTCCTTCTCATCAGACTGGTTTTGCTTGAAGATTTTCTTTGGTGTGAATCTTGAAGTTGTGATGAGCGATGACGGAATCAGCCATGTTATATAACTGAGGTTGGTAGACCTGGGTATTAACAGATTGACTGATGGTCACGACATCACTGATCTGCATATTGTTGATTTTTCCTCTTAGATCTGGTGTTCTGCTGGGAACCGCTACTGTTTGTTGTCCGTTTCTTTTCCCAGGAAGACTAACTTTGTAGTAGAAGAAATTCGTCTGTATCTTCTTGAATCTTCCTTTTACTGCGAAGAACTCCTTCTTGTTGGGGAGACTTCCGAAACGCATCTTCTTGAAAAGGTGCTCTCGAAAGGCGATTTTTATTCTTCTTAACTTGGCCTCCTGTTAGGCCGGCTGCTTGGATTTCGGCAGATGCATCTTTTTCTACACCGTAGGGGTTGTCGTCTACTATGGGCTTCAGTAGGAGATATACTGTCCTCTGCTTGCTAGGGGCCAGGGTGATTTGTGACGGACGAGCTACTTCGCGGTCTTACGAGCAGATTCTGGCAAGACAGATAGTCATCGGTGCAGAGATTGAGCATCTCACTGATTGACAGGGATTAGTGCCTCTCGTGCACAGGTGGCTGGTGTTGCAACCATCTCCAGGTCAACCGAGAGTTACTCGAGTCAATGATGTGGTGGCTAGACGCTTAGTTCTCCTATGCACTCGCACTTACACGTGTAGTAGATATGTCAGTATCTGCGAGATCCGGATTGGCAGGCGGAATTAGCTCGGCCTCTCTTTAGCAGCGCTGGAAACGCTCGGACTCATCTTTAATCGGCGCCAAGGCTGGAAGAGATCCTGCCTCGTCTAAGAGCTGACAGAGCTGCGCGCTTCTTTAGAAGGCGGCGAGAGAGTTAGAGCAAGGCTTCTTTGTAAAGCAGAGAGGGAAAGCAGGCTCTATTAGTAAGCTCAGAGGGGAAGTCAGGCTGCTTGCAGCCGGGGAGGGAGTGCTATGCTTCTCATTGCTGAGCAAAGAGGCAGAACGAAGCTTCTTGTGTGAGATTCTGGTAGAGGATCCAACTTCTTGTAGAGGCTTCTTCTGGACTTCTCGTAGTGGACGATATTTCCAACTGTATGTGTTCTCATATTTGGCACTTTATCTGGTGTAGTGGTAGCAAAGCTGCTGTCGTTTTATTGTCATAATTTGGTGAGAGCTAATCAAGACAAATATGCGAAAGAAGACGAGATTATATTTATTTCTTACTCTGAAACATAACTGTCGTACAAAGCTATCAATAAAAAAATTCTACAGATTAGAAATAATCATGTTCTTTACTAAAGTAGTTGATTTATCGATTATACATTGTGACAAAATATATGGAACTCTTTAATGTTTTATGTTCTGTGACTCTCATATTAGTTCTCTATAACACTCCTTCTAAAAAAGAATTTTCTAAATTATTTGATATGGTCGTAACTTATTCATATCAAAGAATGGATCATTGTGTAAATTGATAAATAAGAAGAAAATACATTGCTGATTGCTCGTTGCAGATAGACTCGGAGTTCTCATGTACTTCATGATACATTAGAGTAAAACAAATTGGAGTTTTAATGTTCAAATTTTATTATTTTTGTTATTAGATCTGAAGTGTTTTTATTAAATAACAACTCACGGTTTTTTATCAACAACCTATCAATATGTTAATTACTACTATGTGCTTATTTGTTCCGTGAATATTTATTTTCGCTACATCACAATATTTCTTCCAGTTTAGGAGGTAGATCAACTAAACACATCATAGATCAATTCCTCTCAGCAAACCAAGTCTCTGAATAGATATGCATATATATATATCTATATAATAATATTATATATATATATATATATAATATATATATATAAATATATATATATATATATATATATATATATATTTAATATATCATATATATATATTATATATATTTATACTATATATTATTTCATATATATACTATATATATATTATATTATATATATTATATTATATATATATTATTATATATATCTATATATATATATATTATATATATGATTATATATATATATATATATATATATCTATATATATATCTAATATAATATATATATTTTATATATATATATATATATATATAATATATATATATTATATATATATATATATATATATATATATATATATATATATATATTATATATATATTATTATATATATATAATATAAATTATATATATATATTATATATATATATAATATATTATAATATATATATATATATCATATTATATATATTATATATTATATATATATATATATATATACTATATATATATATATATATATATGCTGTATGTATATATATTTTCCGAAAAGAAGGGCATCGGAACCCAGGAAACTCTAGCTACGCATTCGGATATAATAAACAAATCAATGGTTGTTTGCGACACTTTATTCTTAAGCTTATTATTAAAAATTTATCAAAAGATTTTTAAGAAAATAAATTTTTTAAAAAGTAAACTTTTGAAAGATACTTTGAATCTTTTAATACTTCCTTTTTTTTTTTTTACATCCTAAACTTCTGAAAGTTGCTTCTAGTATTTCTACATAAAAATAATAAAAAAAATCAACTTTAAGTCCTAAGTTAACAAGGAGCATTCCCTAACTTTAATATGCAGAGATCTTTCAGTTTGAGAAAATTCTGAAACTGTGATTAGCAAGATAGTCGACCAGAAAGATTTTTGTTTTCAGTTACATCCTTTCCCTTATTTACCATGCATCTTTTTCATGTCTATTTGTTAAAATTCTTTCGAAAGATTATAATACATGCTTCAACGCTTCTCTTTAAATAAATTCCTGCCGACAAATCCTTGCTTGATTTTTCTTTGCTGTATTTAGGAAAATCTGTGATTACCCGGAACGCCGATCCGCCCTTTTTTGTCTGCCCAGCTCCTACTCCACCCAAAAAAATTAGGCTCCGGCTCCGGTCCGGCTCGCCCAAAAAAAGAAACAAACTTCCCCTCAAGCACCGACTCGGCTTTCACCAAAAAGAAAAAATTCCCTCCGGGCTGCCGGTTTCCGCGCTCCGGCTCAGCCCCGGCCCTGCTCGGCTTCACCAAAATCTTGCGGTTCCGCGGCTTTGCGGCTCCGCACGCCCGATTTTGACGACACTCCAGCTGTTTTAATTTCGACTAAATTGATCTTTTTGGTTCTGCATTGCCTCTTATTGCCTTTTGCAGAAAACTGTGTATTCCCTTCTCAACCTCTATCCCGCTCATTTAAACTTTCTAGTTATTTTCTTTTCCCACAAATTTTGGAGTTTTAAATTATTAATTCCATATCAATTTGCATATATATACTAGATATATTATATATTTATAATATACAAAACTCAAATTATAACATATATGCATACCATAAATATATATATATATATATTATTATATATATATATATATATTATATATTATTTTTTAGATTTTTGAAAAAAAATTACATAATATTGATAAATAATTGTCAAAATTTAATTATAACTGCTTTAAATTTAATTGGTTAAACTGTTATTTAATTGACATTTACTGCTGAGATTCACACATAGGTTATTGTAAAGTACAATATTCAAAAAATCGCAAATTTTTACTTTTCAGCAAATTTGGCCTATTATTATTATTCATTATTATTAAGATTATTATTATGCCTTTTTTATTGTTATTATAGATTATTCAGGGATATTATTATTCTTATTATTATTATGTTATTACTTATTATTATTATATTATTATTACTTATTACTTATTATTATTATTATATTATTTATTATTATTATCTATTTTATTATTATTATTAATATTATTATTATTATTCATTATTATTAATAATTCTATTATTAATATTGTTATTATTATTATGGAGTATTGTGATGATTATTATTATTCTTATTATTATTTGTTGTAGTAGTAGTGATAGAAGAAAAGGTTTTTGTTGCTGAAATTATTGATAGTGTAGAATTTGCTCTGCATATTATATTAAAAATCTTATATACAAATATATTGTATTCATGTTAACTTTTTTTTATAATAGAATCTTGCTATATGTTGTACCTTTTCTCAGAGTAAAGGTTACCTTATTAAATAAATAAATTGAAAGTAATGTGTTTTATGTTTATTACCTGAATAACTAATCAGAGAATAGAATAATAAATGACACTAAGTAACCTTCATGCGTCTATCTTTTGTTTAGAATCAATAATGACAACTAGTAATTCTCTTCGCCTATCTCTTTTTGCCTATTGGGTTTCTTTGTTTTTTTCTTCTTTTAGCCTTTTAGCAAGTCCTTTTTATATCTTTTTTAAATCTCTACATATTTTATGTTTCCCTTTTCACTTTGCCAAGTTTTTTTGCTTCTATTTTTTTTCCTGTTTGGTTTCTATCATTTTATCTTCCTCATTCTGTCCTCTCATTCTTCTAGTTCTTTTCAACACTTGAAATCTTTCTTAATGATTTTGTATATCTTCCTCTTTTTTGTTTCATTTACATTCTATGCTATCTATCTATCTTCTATCTATCTATTATCTATCTATTATCTTATCTATCTATCTATCTATCTATCTATCTATCTTCTATCTATCTTCTATCTATCTATCTATCCTATCTATCTATCTATCTATATATCTATTATCAATCTAATCTATCTATCTATCTATCTTATCTATCTACTATCACTATCTATCTATCTATCTATCTATCTATCCTGCTTTTTTCATATACTCCTATTCTTTGATCAGCCTGTCTTTATCGTCAATTTTACTTTCCTGAAGGGTTTCTATGGTTTTGTGTATGCCTAATATTTCTTCATTTCCTCTTCATCTTTCTTCTTTCTTTTCTTTCCAATTTTCCTCTCTTCCTTCTATTCACAGTTTTGTATGTTAATCTCATCCTTCAGTGTTTTTTCTTGCAATTTTTTTTTTTTTTTTTTTTTTTTTGAACGGATCTTCATGCTTAATTCATTTTAATGGAAAACACAGTATAAGGGAGGAAATATTGAAGTTAAGAAAAAAAAAAAATTAAAAAAAAAAAAAAAAAAATATAAAAAAATTTTCATTATTTATTATTATTATTATTATTTTTATTAATTTATTTTTATATTATTATTATTATTATTATTATTATTATTATTATTATTATTATTATTATTATTATTATTATTATTATTATTATTATTATTATTATTATTATTATTATTATTATTATTATTATTATTATTATTATTATTATTATTATTTATATTAATTATTATTATTATTATTATTATTATTATTTATAATTATTATTATTAATATTATTTTATTAATAAATATTTTTTTGTTTATATTTTTATCTATTTTGAACGTGCTTTATATATGCTCATTTATTCAGTAAAAATATATTTTTTGAAGAGCGAGCGGAGCGTGTTTCAGACTTTTTTCTTGATCCAAGCATTGTTCGGTAATTTATTTTTCCATTTTGCAAATTTCTTTTTTCTCCTCGTAAGTAGTGCCGTATTTTTGTTAACCAAGTGCCTCGGTATCATTCGTTTTTTGGTCTTACTATGGTGGGGAATGGGAGGCTGCTTTCCGGAGTTTTGAGGTCTACCGTATAATTTTTCATTTTATTCCAGTAACTCATTTACGTGCTCTTCAGTTACACCAATCATAAATCATATATATCATATTATATATATATATATATATACTATATATTATATAATATATAATATATATATTAATATATATATATATATATATATATATATATATATATATAATATAAATATAATATATATATATATATATAATATATATATATTATATAAAAAATATAAAAAATAA
>JABUQX010066261.1:0-10000 GCA_015478945.1 Trachelipus rathkii
CACGTATATACATATAATATATATATATCATACTATTATTACTATATTAGATATTATTAAATATATATATAGTATTATATATATATATAATATAGATACTATATAGTAGCATCACTCTACTACTACACACTACTAGCTGCCATGACTGTTTCAATACTACTACCTAGCCATGACGTTATTACAGCTACTACTACTACGATGACAATTACAACTACTACAACTACTTCCACTACTACACTACTACTACTACACTACTACTACTACACTACCTAGTACTATTACTGACTACTACTACTACCTACGGACCCACGACTGCTTCATTACCCTTTCGTTAATTATTTAGTTATAATATTTATTATTATTATTATTATATTATATATTATATTATTATTATATTATTATTATTATTATTATTATTAATTCATTATTATTCACCCAAAACCCCCCCTTCTACCCAACCCCCTTTGTAATTTACAGTAAACTTGGGTGCGCCGCCGTAGAGTGCGCACACACAGCGTTCGTGCCGTACTACGTTGTTATTTACACGTCTACAAATTGCCACATACACAACCCCTCAGGGCACCGTGAAAGTGTTTTAACCTGCTTGAATTTATCACGTCCATTTGCTTCTTCATCTTTTTCTTCTTCATCTTCTTCTTATTCTTCTTCTCTTTTCTTCTTCTTTCTTCTACTTCTGATCTATTTAGATTCTGCGTTATTATTATTATTATATTATATGATTATTATAATTATTATATATTATTATTAATATCATTTATTATTATTATTATTTATTATTATTCATTATATTATTATTTTATTATATTTTTTATTATTAGTATTATTATTATTATTATTATTATTATATTATATATTATTATTATATTATATTATTATTATTAGTATTATATTTATTATTATATAGTAATTATGACTTATTTACCAGAAACTTAATATTATTATTAGTGATATTTATTATTATTTTAATATTAGTATTATTATCATTATTACTATTATATATTAATTATTATTATTATTCACGCCCACCCCCTATGCCCTAACCCGCTATATTCACAGTACAACTGTCGAGTCGTTAGGCGGGCCACACGCAGCGTTCGTGATGACGCAGTCATCAACGCTTTCAGGTGTTTTATACGCGTCAACACAAATGCATATACACGCCCCTCACCCCCCCCTTTCGTCATTATATTATTATTATTATTATTATTATTATATTAATTATATTATTATTATTATTAATTATTATATTCATTATTATTATTATTATTATTATATTAGTTATGATTTGAGATTTTATGCCGGTCCCAGTCTAGAGTACTCAGCCCAATTATGGATGAAAACGGCGGCTTAAAAAACTACAGCTTGAAGGTCTTTTAATGGACGTGGAGGCCTAGGGTTAGAGCATCGGTTATTGCCTACCTCTAGCGAGCGGAGTCAAGTTCCAAACCCCTATATGAAGAGTAAACTCTCTGTGACTCGTTCATTTATCGGTTAAACCACAAATGGACGAAGAGTTAAACATAATTGTCCTTTACGCAGAGAGAGAAGAGAGACGAGGGAGAGAAAGGAGAGAGTGGAGCGAGAGCAGAGGACGAGACGAGAGAGATGAAGAGAGATGAGAGAAAGAGAGAGAGATTACAGCAAGACAAACCAAACGCATATTTCAATTCTAGTCTTCATTTGCGATGCACTGGTATATATTAATATTGTATAATCTAGTATTTATTATTATAGTATTATATATTTATTATTATGATATTATATTATTAATTAATTATCCTTATTACCTATAAAACCCTATGCAACAACAAACACAAACCAACAACAATAACTCAATAAAGCAATATATAACCTCCGCAGCCCTAGACTCCGTACACACCCACACACGCCGAGCGCCCCGAAAGTGCGCATCCACGGAGCGTCGTTTCATTACGAAGTCATAAACCACAATGCTGATTGCCTATTTACACGTGCACACAACTGCATATACACACACCTCACCCCTTTCGTTATTATTAATCATATTATTAATTGATTATTATATTATTATTATATATTATTATATTATTATTATTGATTATTGATTATTATTTATATTATATTAATAAATTCTATATATTATTATTATTATGTCCATATATTTAAACCACAAAGGCAATGAATGGTGTCTCTTAACTTCTGAATTTTTCCGGCACATTTTGTCTTATTCTCTCTATCACAAAATCTATACAACAAACAAGCCACAACACAACAAACATGCAACAACAACAACAACAACAACAAAACAACAACAACAAACAACAAGTATGAAAGCAAAGCAATGCTAACAACAGTCCACAACCTGAAGCAGATTCGAGCATGTCCAATCACTTTCAAATTTTATTCCCAAAACTGGCCAACGACCCTATTTCATTTATTATTGCTTCTCATCTTCTTCCTCTTATTACTCATTAATATTATTATCTATATTATATTATTATTATATTATTTATTTAGATATAAATCATTATCATATATATTATGGATATTTGAGAAGACAAAGACAAAAAGGATGTGGAGACATAATAACCCTCTCACTACACACAACACACACCACCACACACACACACACACACACACACCACACACACACACACACACACACCACACACAGGGAGATAGTATACCACCAACAACAACAAGGCGCAAGAGATCAGATCATCACAAAGAGCAAGGCAACAACACAACGAAAACAACAAGCCATGGAAACAACAGCGAACAAAGACAACACCCAGTAAGCAACAATACATGAAGACAATAAAATTTACAATATGACAAACAGGATGTTTCACAGCCCCAAAGACACCCCAAATAACAACAACAACAACATTGGTAAAGAACAACTACCACCACCACTACTACCACCACTACCACCACCACCACCAACAACAACACGACAACAACAACAACAAACAACAACAACAACAAAGCAAGGAATCAGAATTCATCACAAAAGCAACAAACAAAACAACAACGAAAGACTCCATGAAACAACCACCGTGCCACCAACAACAATAACAAAAATAAAGTCATGAAACAACATCTAAACCAGCCACAACAATAACAACATTTACATCTGAATACAATAAAACTTAGAGATATTACAAACAGAATCAAGCCTAAGACAACACCAATAACAACGAAAACAGGCAGCGGGATGAACAAAACTACTGCCACCACCATCAGCACCACCACCACCACCACCACCAGCATCGAAGAGGCACAGCAAGAGGAACAACAACAGGTGGACCAAGGATATGGACAACCACAAACAACACAACGAACAACAACAAAGCAAGAATCAGAATCATCACAAAGAAACAACAAACAACAAGCCAACAACAATTACATCTGAATACAATAAAACTTAGAGATATTTACAAACAGAATTCAAGCCAAAAGACAACACCAACAACAGACTACTAAAACCAAAAGCGCATGAAATAACATATACAACCCACAGCAACAACAACGCATGAATTAGAATCAACACACAAAAACAACAAACAACAACAACAACAACAACCAACGAACAACAACAACAACAACATACATACAACCAACAACAACACAACAACGAAAACAATAATCCATGAAACAACATCTATACCAACAACAACAATAACAACAACAATTACAGCTGAATACGATAAAACTTAGAGTTATTACAAACATAATCAAGCCGAAGACAACAGCAACAACGATAGCAACAACAATCCATGAAACAACATATACACCATACACACAACAAACCAACAATTACACTGAATACAATAAAACTTAGAGATATTACAAGCAGAATCAATCCAACGACAACAACAACAGCAACAACATAACAACATGATACACCAAGAACAACAACAACAACAACAACAACAACAAACAACAAAACAACAACAACGACAATTACATCTGAATACAATAAAACTTAGAGATATTACAAACAGAATCAAGCCAACGACAACAACAGCAGCAACGAAAACAACAATCCATGAAACAACATCTACAACAACAACAACGCAAGAAACATTATCTACAGCAATCACAATCACATCAGCAAAACAACGCCATTCACCATCCTCGTGATCTATACTAAACAACACGATTACAGCCATTGTACTTAAAATAAATTTAAAAGAAATTTCATTAAAAACATTTTACCTTTACAACCCTCAAGTTCGAGCGTATGAACAGTAAAATCAAAATTGCGCAATTACCTAGCAACAGTGTGAATAATAGGCTTTACTGCTTTACCGCTTTACTGTTTCACTGCTTTACATCATATTTTAATATATAATGAGACTATTTTATTAAAAAACATTTTGCTTTAATTAAACATTTACATTTACATTATTCACGGAAGCAACTACAAATTTTACAGCTATTATTATTATTATTATTATTATTATTATTATTATTATTATTATTATTATTATTATTATTATTATTATTATTATTATATTATTATTGTTCTTTAATATTAGTAGTCTATTCCTTCCTCTTATTCATGGTGAAGATGTGATCTTCTGCTTCTACTATTACAACACAAGCCCACAAGCTACTACTACTACTGACTACTACTACAGCCGCTTACCTAAAGTGATACTACGACTACAAGCTAGAGCACGCCACGGAAATCCCTCTAATACTACTACTAACTACTACTACTACTACTACTACTACTACTACTACTACTACTACTACTTCTTCTAATACAACAACAACAAATTCAGCCAAACGAGTGCACGTTCACTACGCAGTCATGGAAGTACGTGTGTTATTTACATGTACATTCACACACACATACATATATATATATATATATATATATATATGTAGTGTATATATATGATAATATACATACTAAATATAATATAAACCCTATATACTATAATATACTAAACAATATCATATATATATACGAACTTTCTATCGACTTTTAGTTTAGTTAGGCATGAGTAGTAAAACATTTTTTTTTTAAAATTCTTCTCTGTAAACATATATTTATTAAAATCATTCTCGGATTTTATTTAAACAACAATTATTCACCTGACATTATATTATTCGATTCAATTTGCTCTGACTAAATACCTGTTCCAAGATTTTTTAAATAATTTGGGATCTGCTTTATTTCTAAAGTAGTATTGATTATTATTATTATTATGTATTATATTATTATTATATTATTATTATACTTATTTTAATTATTATTATATTATATTATATACTATTTATTATACTTATTATTATCTATGTACACTGACTATCCAGCACGAAAATGCGTTGATGACTGCGTCATCAACGAAAGCTCGTGTGCGCCCCCTACGGCTTCGCCACAAGTGTATGTGGAATATACAAAGCGGGTAGGGCAATAGGGGCACGTAGGCGTAAATAGATAGATAATAATAATAATAATGAATATAATAATAAATAAATATAATAATAATAATAATAATAATAATAATAATAATAAATAAAATAATAAAAAAAAAAATAACAATAACAATAACAATAACAATAATAATAATAATAATAATAATAATAATAATAATAATAATAATAATAATAATAATAACGAAAGGGAGGTGAGGGGCGTGTATATGCAATTGTGTAGACGTGTATAAAACAACTCACAGGCGTTGATGACTGCGTCATCAACGAACGCTCGTGTGCGCCCGCCTACGACTCGCACCAAGTCGTAATTGTGAATTTTACAAAGCTGGTTAGGGCAATGGGGGTGGGGTTGAATAATAATTAATTAATAACTAATAATAATAAAATAATAATAATAATAATAATAAATTAATAAATTATAATAATAATAATTTAATAATAATTAATAATTAATAATAATAATAATATAATAATAATAATAATAATAAAATAATAATAATAAAGAAGAAGAAGAAGAAGAAAAAGAAGAAGAACAAAAATGGGCCGATAAAATTCAGAGTTAAAACACTTTCACTGCCTTGAGGAGTGTGTATATGCAATTGTGTAGACGTGTAAAAACAACTCACATACGTTGATGACTGCGTCATCAAAGAACGCTACCGTGTCGTGCGCACCTACGGCGCTTCAGAATAGGGTAGAATAATAATAGAATAGGGTAGAATAATAATAATAATAATAATAATCAATAATAAAAATAATAATAATAATAATAATAATAATAATAATTAATAATATAATAATTTAATAATAAATAATTAATAATAAATCAATAATAATAATTATAATAATAACTTAACGAAAGGGTGAATGACAGTCGTATCGGGGTAGTCAGTGAAGTAAGTAGTAGTGAGTAGTCAGTAGTAGTGAGTAGTGAGTAGTAGTAGCGAGTAGTTAGTAGTAGTAGTAGATCATAGTAGTAGTAGTAATTTGATCGTAATAGTAGGCGGCGGCGATGGCGTAGTAGTAGTAGTAGCAGCGGGGATGACGCCACTTTTTTCAAAGATCTGCAAAACTATAATATAACGCTGGATCGAGTTAGGTCGTCAAAATATAGGAACCGGACCGTATATTTGGAAAAGGGAAATATTATAGATTTTTTCTGCAGGGAAAATAATAATAATATACTTTCGGGTTGCGTAGTATCTTCGGGTCCGGACCGTTTTCTTTTCGCGGACGTGGAGGCGGCGATAATGGGCGCCCGATTAAAAAACGCTCTCGCGGGAAGCAGGAATTTAAGCGCCGAAAAAGCCGAAAAGTTCCCGCGAATCGATTTCGCGTTGAGTCGGGAAAATTTCATCAAAGAACAACAGAAATGTCCCCGTGTAGGAAAATTGGTAAAATGGGCCGAAGAGAATCCCAATACACACCCACACATCTTAATAAAAGGCATCTTACACTACGCTGTGGAAGCAAAACCTTATCTTGTACATGTTCCAGATAGTATGATTTACAGTGTGATAGACCAGTGCCACGCTTCACTAGCTGGTGGACACGGTGGTCAGCAAAGAACTGAAAAGAGAGTAGGGGAGAAATACCATTTCCCTGGTGTTCAAAAGTTGGTCAAGGAATACTGTAGTCAATGTGTGTCGTGCGCCAGAACTAAGGGTCCTAGACCCCCTGTCGCAGAGATTAATAGATGGCCGCTGCCGTACACACCTTTCTCACGCGTTCATGTTGACAGTATTGGAAAATTACCTTCTTGTACAGGATCAGGAGCCAAATACATCTTAGTATTTCGCGACGTTTTGACGCGATATGTCGAATTAGTGCCTTGTAAGACGAGAACGAGCGAAGAATGTGCCAGAGCACTACAAGAGAGGGTCATATGTAGGCATAGCGCCCCTCAACTGCTTGTCTCTGACAATGCCTTGGAATTTACGAGCCAGGTATTTAAGGACCTATGTAAGGCGTGGAGGATAAAGAAGATAGAGATTTTGCCTTACAAAGCATCCCAAAATGGTGTTGTAGAAAGAATAAATGCTGATATTGAATCTTTCTTGCGACACTACGTGAATGCAAACCACCGAGATTGGGATAAATACCTGAGCTTTGCCCAAATCGCTATCAATTCCGCGTATAATCGATCTATAGGGTCTTCACCCCACTTCCTGTTACATGGTTACATAAAGAGGCTCCCTTACGAGATGCCTGATTATGTATCACCCTTTGTGAATAAGTCAGAGAAAATGAGATTCATTTCGGACGAAGTAGATACGATAGTAGAAAGGATCGATTATATAAGAGATTTGGCAAGAGAGAAGTTAGAAGCGGAAACCACGAAAACTTTGGAGCAACAACATAAAAGGGCCAAGCAAAGAGAGTTTAAAATAGGAGATTATGTCTTCGTTAGAGCAGTCAAACCGCCCCATCAAAGTTCGAAGCTATGTCCCAAGTTTGACGGGCCATATATTGTCCGATGTTTAAGAGGACCTAACAAGTTGATGGTGTGTTGTTTACATTCAGGCCAAGCCTTCCCTGTCCATGTAGACAACGTTAAGGTGGTCCCAGCCGAAAAGTTCACTGAGTCACACTTTGACTTTATGAACGATGAAGTTTGGAACCCCCACGCAGTGGAAGAAATGTTAAGCTCCAAAGAACAAAAAAGGGAAAGAATTGAGGAAAGACAACAGAGAAGAGACCCAGGAGTCCCTTCTGAGAAAGAAGAAGAAGAAGAAGAGGAGGAAGAAGACGACGGAGCAGAAGAAGACGAAGAAGCAGAAGAAGACGAAGAAATAGAAGAAGTAGATGAAGTGGAAGAAATTTCTCCTCCCACAGATCAAATGTCTTCCCAATATTCTTTCCAAATTCCCATGACGCCACAAATTCAGTCCGGACACAGCTACTTTCCAATCCCCCATCCACCACAATCTCAGCAAGGACATTACAACTCTTACTCTATCCCCCCACCTCAGCCGGTACCGAGTAGTACGAATTCTTGGAGCCATCCAACTCCCGTGCAACAACCGACCCCAGTGGAACCTGTAAGAGAAAGTAAACCCGCGGAAGAAAGAAGATTTAGCGATGAGATTGTAGAAAGAAGACGGTACAGCGATGTAGTCGCCGGAAGAGCTCGTCCAGACGTTGAATTTAAGTGTTCCACTCCCAAGATTGACTTCCCAAAAACTCCATCCAACACTGCGGTGCGGAGAAAGGAGTTTAGACCATCTTTATCCCCTATTCAACAAGAGATTTCCCTAGTAAACCCTGTTCAAGAAATTTCTCAGGAGCCACCAGCACACGAAGGTGAGGTGTATGGAGCCTATGGTGGAGCCCCTCCAAGAACAAATTCCCCAGTGAAATCTCCAACTTCCCCAGTAAAAGATGGCCACTACCCCATTCCCCCGGTCGTAGATACATCTCCTAAGGTCTTCATCCCAGATAACAGAAAACAGGACCCCTCTTACAGGCCCCATAATCTGTTCACTGGTCCTAGAGATTCTACACCCCGAGTTACCCGAAGTCAAACAAGGATGAAGGAACAAGCTTTACAGCAACAGCCCGAGGCAAGTGACAACACGGAGACTACAGCGAAGACTCCTGTCCAGCCTCCACCTGTCGAATTGGATTTGAACACCACAGTCCGTGGAGGGAAAACTTGGTATTTGCCTCCTGGTTACTAGTTCGTCCCAATTCTGTATATACTTCTGTATATTCCTAGATTTAAGAGAAAATTCTTTAGTTTGTAGAATGGATTCTTCTTATTCTTCTAGTCTAAGAAGGATACTCTTAATTTTAAGACCTTGATGAAAGTACATTTCGCTTCGCGTTTGTACTAAAATTTTTTTTTCTAGTTAAGAAATACTTAGTGGATTAGGAAAAACCTTAGACTGGATTAGACAACGATCGTTATAATTTTAAGAAATTAGTCGGGATTAATACTTATTCATAGGATATCTAATCTTAGAATTTAGATGTAGATTCGATAAATCTTAAGATAGATTAATTCAGTTCTAGTTTTACTCATTTTTTATATATAAAGAAACCTTTTAAAAATATGTTTCACTCTCAGAACAAGGGGGGGGACAGCAATTTTTAATACAAAAAAATAAAATACAAAATAGAAAATCCAAAAAACTTTTCTATTAAGAAAACAAAAAAATAAGTAAAAGTAAGTAAGTAATAGCTAAGTAAGCAACTAATGCTAGTAAGTAAGTAAGTAATATCACTAACTAGTAAATAAACAATTAAGTATTAAGCAGTATACAACGTTGAGTTTAAAAACTCTTACATTTAGATTTTAAGCCAACTAACTCGATTATAATTAAGAAAGCATTTAGTTTAATAATAAAACGCGAACGCTTTAACTAACCAATTAATTTTAAAATATTAATTAAACATAGGCGACCTTTAAAAAATTTCAAAACCAAGAAAAGTATAAAGTATAAATATTTCAGAAATGAATTTCGGAATACCAGCTTTGTTGCTATTCATCATTGTATCAACATGCCAAAGCAACCTCATAAATGAAAAAGAAGAAACAAAGATT